>JAJOZX010008969.1:0-157397 GCA_023014485.1 Bathynomus jamesi | reverse complement strand
GTTAAAGATGTAAAAAAAATTAAAATAAGTGAAAGTTTTTAAGGCAAAGCAAAGAAGGGACGTTGAAAGGAAGGAAAGAAATTTAAAGATAAAGTAAAAATTTTAAAGCAAAGAGGAGGGAATCCGAGTGAAAATTCTACACTACATTTACGAGCTAACAAATGCTTCTAACTCGGAGTTTAAGGCAAGATAAGCATCTAGTCGCTTTTTAAAGGACTCGACCGAGTTACTTTGAACTACAAGAATTAACTATACAATTGAAGAATTAATGTTTAGCTTCATTAGAATTAAAATGTTTACCCACTAATTTGAGATCATTACCACGAGTTCTATCTGCATTTCTGAAGGTGAAATATTTTTCGGCGTCGACATTATCAAAACCTTAATCATTTTAAACACCTGGATTAAATCTCATCGAGGAAGCCTTTTCACGAGTGAAAATAGATTTAACGTTTAAGTCTAGAAATCATCTTAGTAGCTCGTTGCTACACTCTCTCCATTCAGTCTATGTCATGTCGTAAATATGGGGACCAGAACTGAAAGCAGTATTTCAGGTGAGGGCGTAGTAATAGTAAGGAATTATATAATGTTAGCATTGTTTTCTCCAACTTAAATTCAAATGATCTACCAATATATCCTAAGATTCTATTTGCTTTTCTAACAACATCGATACATTGATTACTCGGTTTAAGAGTGTCGGCAACAATAATACCTAAATCTTTCTCTTCCGTAACACTCGTTAGTGTTTTGTCGCGCTTAAAATATCACCTTGAAGCTGCAAACGTTCTGCCACTGATTTTTTTCGTCCCCCTAGTTTGGTATCATCCAGAAATTTTGAAATTATACCCTTATTTCCTATCTCGATGTCACTGACATAAGTAATAAAACTGGTCCCAGAACTGATCCTTGAGGCACGCCGCAGTTAGAAGTTTTGCCATTAATGACCACTCTTTGTTTACGTGCACTTAACCAATTTTCAATCCATTTGAAAACATTACCATCAATTCCGTGAGAATGAAGTTTAGTTAATAATCTCTTGTTGGTCATTTTATGAAACGCCTTTTGAAAATCGAAATATATAACATTCACTCTTTTACTCTCGTTATATAAATTTACAATATAATTAAAGAAGTCGAGCAAATCAGTGGGACAAGAATGATTACGTCGAAATCCGTGTCGAAAATCTTCGAATAAATTAAATTATTCATTTCTAAGTGATTAACTATTTTGTTCCGAACGATCGTCTCCATGAGCTTACCAACTACTGAAGTCAGACTAATAGAACGATAATTTCCTGGAAATGATTTGTCCCCTTTTTTAAATACACTGGTCAACACTCAACAAGGATTTTGTTTCCTCAACAAGATTTTATGATTCCAGCTCGAAAGAGCTGGAGGTATGGAATAGAAGAAATATTGATGAAGCACAACATCCCAAATATCAATGAATTACGAGAAATATGAGTGTTCGAAGATCAACTGGAATGGAGAAGAATGCTAACCCAACTGATAGGCTAACTGCCTATCTGGAAGAAGAAGAAGAAACTCAACACAAACTGTACTAATTGGTGTGAAGGAGTGTGCCTCTGAGTGAGAGAATGCGGCTGAATGACAGGCATTTTCCTGGGGTCTATATTCAAGTTGTAATCAAGAAATAACAAAAACTAATGAAGTGCGTTGAAATAAACATGTCCACACGACAAAATAGAACAGATTGCATTATACAGGGTGTGCATAGTCAGGATCTATTTTTGTGAAGCACTTGGAAATTATATGGAATTCAATCATAAAATGATAAAGTGGTAACATTTATTAAATAATTAAGAGTAGGATTCGACGTGACGCCCATCAGTATCCCTGCACAGCTCAAATCGTTCCGCAGCATTTCTAAACACATTCTGGAGCATTTGCGGGGTTGTTATCTGCAGCAGTTCGTATACGTGTACGTAAGTTTTCAAGACTCGTAATCTTCGTCTGATAGACGTGCGATTTGATAAAGCCCCATGCAAAGAAATCTAAAGGGGTTAAATCTGGTGATCTCGCTGGCCAAGGGTCTGTTGCTTCCGCGTCCGATCCAGCGATTTGGAAACGTCCATTTAGATAATCCTGAACAATTTTGGCATAGTGACAAGGAGCACCATCATGTTGATAGACGACGGGGATAGGATTGTTAGTACCGTCGTCTATCAACATGATGGTGCTCCTTGTCACTATGCCAAAATTGTTCAGGATTATCTAAATGGACGTTTTCCAAATCGCTGGATCGGACGCGGAAGCAACAGACCTTCGCCAGCGAGATCACCAGATTTAACCCCTTTAGATTTCTTTGCATGGGGCTTTATCAAATCGCACGTCTATCAGACGAAGATTACGAGTCTTGAAAACTTACGTACACGTATACGAACTGCTGCAGATAACATAACCCGCAAATGCTCCAGAATGTGTTTAGAAATGCTGCGGAACGATTTGAGCTGTGCAGGGATACTGATGGGCGTCACGTCGAATCCTACTCTTAATTATTTAATAAATGTTACCACTTTATCATTTTATGATTGAATTCCATATAATTTCCAAGTGCTTCACAAAAATAGATCCTGACTTTATGTACACCCTGTACTGTGTACTCGGATAGCAAAAACACATAAAATAAGGTACAGCTACAATAAAATATACACATCACTACATAAAAAAAACATTAAATACTGTACTGTGTGTGTATATATATATATATATATGTCCACGATTTAATATACGACGAGTGCGGTTTATGGAGAGTTTATTGTATTTGGCAGTTAAGTTAAAATCAAATAAAGAAATTCTACTGTAAATATTAAATATCAGGGAATTCAGTTAGGCTTCATGTGGTATGTTGGAACGGGACTAAATCCAAAATAAGTTTAATTTTCGTTTAATTTAAATTTCAAATGGACAAAAAACAGTTGCCAAAAGAAGGATGAATTAGTTCTAAAAACTGATGAAATTCCGCCAATCTGTGGAAAAAAACAGTGGAAAGTTGTGCTTCAAAAGAGCGGCTGTGGCTGACGGAAGGATTTTCTAAGAAGTGGTGGAAATACGGCTTTTTGTGCAGTGAAACCATAAGATAAGGTAAAAATTAATAATTGAGCTTCACATCCAAAGCGAGTGAGACAAAATTTGTGAAGCTGCACCAAGAATGTAAGTGGCTCGTGAGCTTAAAGTAAATATTAAGGTTTCACTGGCTGCAAGAGGCTCATATCCTGAAATGGGTGTATGGGCAGAATGATATTGTGTAAAATATAAAACTTTCCATCTTATTTCTCCATTCTGAGTTCATTCCCATATATATATATATAATATATATATATATATATATATATATATATATATACACTCGGGCTACTTCGTTAACACGTCGCAACACCAGTTTCAGTTAGATCAGCGAAGTTAAACGACGTTGGATCTGTTCAATAGTTGGATTGGATGATCCTTCTCTTCGGTTAGATGATGTAGCGACCCGTAGATAACCTTTGCCGTTACTAAGGAGGTTAAACAACCCAAAACATCATAACTACCATGAACTGAGACATTAGTTTGAATTTAAAGATATAACTTCGAGTAAAATCTTAAAACAGTAAAATTAATACAAAATTTTGGTTGAATTTTACAGTAAAAGTTTGGATTGTTTTTGTTTTGATCGGGGGGGGGGGGGGTAACCTCCTTCGCAACATCTAAGACCAAGGGGACCTACGTATAAAAAAAGGTATCTGCATTTAAGATTCAACGTTTTAGTTTATCAAGTGAATAAATCAGACGGTAAAAGACCGCATGCGATTCTCTCAATCTGAAGCGAAATTTACTTTTTAAAAGCGATGCCAAATGCCTCTCCTCTCAAATACCATAAAAGATAACAAAAAGGTGAGCAAACACAAAAGGAAGAAAAGGAAGAGTAAAAGAAGATGAAGAAAAAGAAGAGGAGGAGGAGGAAGAAGAAGAAGAAGAAGGAGCAAAGAAGAAGAAGTAGTAAAGGAGGAGGAAGGAGAAAAAGAAAAGGAGGAGGAAGAAACACAAAAGGAAGAGGAAGAAATAAGGGAAAGAAGAAGAAAAAGAGAGGAGGAGGAGGACGAAGAAGAAGAAGCAAGAAAGAAGAAGAAAACGAGAAGAAAGGAGAAGAAAAAGAAGAGGAAGAAATAAAAAGGAGGAAAAAGAAGAAAAAAGAGGAGGAAGTAGTACAAGAGGAAAGAGAGAAGGAAGAGGAGGAAGAAGAGAGGAAAGCAGAAGAAAGGAAGAGGAGGAAGAAGAATAAAAAGCAGAACAAGAAGAAAATGAAGAAAAGTCGGAGAAAGAAGCAGAAACAACAACAACAACAACAGAGAAGGAAAAAGACTAATCCTTACCCTTTGGAGTCGTCCTGCTTGGAAAAGTGCTTTAATTCATGATCCTTCATTATGTCATCTTTTCAACGAATTTCAGTTTTGTTTTATTCCTTGGAAAAGATCCTTTTTTACCTTTTCCTTTCTATGGAAAAGGAGATAAATATGCGAATTATTCACTTGTCAAACTCCTTCAGAAAAAAAAAGAAGTCTCAGACCGAATTTTTTAACTTTTTCCTACTTTTTACTTCTTCCACCTTTTTAGTGAAGAGTTACTTTTAAGTTCATTGTGTCTCTCTCTCTCTCTCCTTTTGATAGGCATCATTCTTTTGTTAAACTCTTCTTATCTCTTCTCTACACTTTTTTATCTCTCAAATTGAAGCAGAAAGGATATATATATATATATATATATTACTCTTTTTTCTATATACGTGCGTATGCATTTCTTTAACTGGATGAAGGGATCTTCACTTTTTCCTCACATACAATCAAAAATATAAAAGTGTATATTTCGTATTTTAAAGTAGGAGTGTATATATATATATATATATATAATATATATATATATATGCACAAGAATCACAAAATAACACGTGATCTTATTAATAAGCAAACAACGACAAGGAAAAGGAAACACAAAGTCCGAGCGCTTTCGTGATATATTCACATTATCCTTGATAATGTGAATATATCACGAAAGCGCTCGGACTTTGTGTTTCCTTTTCCTTGTGGTTGTTTGCTTATAATATATATATACAGCTCACGGTGTTCAAAAATAAGTCATGAGAAACTGCAAAAAATGTTAACAATATACGTTTCTCCATGCAGAATTTTTAATGTTTTGGGGCAAATTTAAAATGGTCCGATACATGAACTATCAAGTGTGATTTATCATGTAATAATTTGTTGTAATAAATGTATAAGAAATTTGGTAACTCTTTACACAGTTGCTTTTGGAACACCCTGTATGTCTGTACTAGTGGTGCACCGATTAATCGGTATCGGCACCTGGCATGCCGATATTAGGAAAATACTTGCATAGCCGATTAATCGGTAAAATGCCGATACCGATTAATCGGTGCACTACTAGACTCTGTACATGATGTTTTGCTATTCAGCGTTTTTAAAACATTCCAGTAAAAATAGCGTAGATTTTTTTTTTAAACTAATTTCATTATTGCTTTTCACCTCTTTATTTATAACGTCAAAGGTTCTGTGACTTCGAACGAGTTTTACATAAACTCTTTATGACGGGAATCAACTCCTTCCAACACCTCTCTTCAACTCCTTCCAAAACCTCTCTTCAACTCCTTCCAACACCTCTCTTCATCTCTCTCGCAATTTAAAGGAAGAAAATTCCTTGGTTAAAACAAGTAAATATGTGGTTAACTGTTTGCACACCGTGCCAAATGGTTGATATAACTAAACTATAGTTAAATCAACTGTTCTGTTTTCATCAGAACAGTAAGAATGATAACTGCAACTATACTGCAGTTGGAATTACCATGTAGTATCGTTGCAATGACTACAGTATGTTGTACTGTGTGCAAATATTTAGTTATTTTTCCTACAAATTTTTCTCCATTGTATGTTTATGCATCACTGATAGCTTTTCACGGGATTACGACGTCTGATCGACTTGACATTCTATCGACGAGTATATTGTGAGTTAGATTAAGTTGGATTAGGTTACGCTAGGTTAGGTTAGCATAGGTTAGGTTACGCTAATTTTTTAGTGTTGATGTTATGGTCTTCTTATTCCGATAAGTAGGGGTCCGCTTTTCAAGTAAGGCAACCTAGATTATACCTCGCATAAATACATATTTTCGGAAAAAAGTTCGCCTAGAAACAATTTAAAAAGCATAAAAACTTACTACTTGGTAATATTCTATTTTTCTTTGGGTACTTTATTCTTTGTGATGACACTAGTAAATTTCAAAAACAAAACACAATCGTTACTAATTAGCAATTTTTTATGCTTTTAATAATCTTACGTTTCTCGGGGAACATTTTACCGAAACTGTACGTTTTGTAACGTTATTGTATATAAATTCTGTAACTGTTTAGCAGCTTATTATTGTCATTAAATATATGGATTACAGTTGCTTCATATCCGTACAGTGACTTAAACAGTTTACATTCACGTCGCTAATTAAATGTCTGGCGTTCCTATATCCATAGGCGGATCCAGGGGTAGGGCCAGGGGGCTTAATTGAAGCAACGTGGACATAAGCATTCAAACGTTTTACCTAATTTCGTTTAACCAGGATGTATGGGGCCTCCAAATTAAGCTCCGTTGCTTCAATTAAGCCCCCTGGGCCCCACCCCTCTGGATCCGGCTATGCCTATATCATTCTCACCAAATGCGATTCGAGTATGGATAAGTTATCACTCTAGAGGAAAGTTGATAAATAATTCAGTGTTTCTTATTAATTAAACATTTAAAATAAAGAAATAATAATATAAAATAATTTTCCGTCATTTGAAATATTTAAAATAATACAAAATATTTAATCAAATACCAACCTCTCTTTTGAGCGTTACGCTATATTATAGGTCCTCTGATTAAAATCATCTTCCTCAGTCCGTCTGTCTCACAGCTAGAGAAAGAAGGAGCTGTATATGATTAGTAACGAAGGTTGTCGAAAATTTTGATCCGTGTAAAGAGGTTATCGCAACCCCTCTCTGTCACACCTCCTTCAGTATGAACCGAATCTACAGCCGATTCTACTTCGCTCCTCACCATTCTGCATAAGGTCAAGAGCTAGCACAGCGCCGCTGTTCTGCATATTCATGGAGTGCATTTATGCTCAGCACAAAGGCAATGAACGACATGAAACAATACAAAATTCAAATGAACCCGCTGCCAAGAATATTGTTAAACATTAAAAAAAGTCACTAACAAAATTCTTTGAAACGAGTCGCCAAGAATTTTTCACGTGCAATATTTTTCAAGTACTTTAAACAATAACATACATGCATACATGCATCTATATAATATATATATATATATATATATATATATATATATATATATATATATATATATATATATATATATATATATATATAAACTTAATGAATATTTTCACGCATACGAAAAGTACAGTTACTTCACTATGATGCGTAAAAAAACGCAAGTACAATATATATATATATATATATATATACATGCATAGCAACTACTCCTTAATCTACAGAAAGTAATTACTTAAAAGAAAATCTTCCATATTATACGCGTCTGACGCTCAGCCATTTTTAAATGCCAAGTCACGTATTATGCAAATACATGAGAAATACGACCTCCTTTGTAATTACACTAAACTTAAAGGGAACCTAAATCAAATTCTTATTATTAATAATAATGAAACTAAAAACAGTGTATAAAACATTACCAAAATTTAGTTGAAAGTTTTTTATGCGAGTACAGTAATTTGAATTCTTAATTAGGTTATGTAAAAGTCGGCTATTCTGGGGGGCCTAAATTAGCTCTTAGATCTGTATCATTTTCTATCCCAGGATAAAAAGATGCTCCCGGGAACAGAATCACTGGTTGGGGATTGCAACAACGATCTTTGGAGCTGTTTTTTTTATTCCAAAACTTATCAGCGAACAGGAACAAAAACGCGGTAATGATTCAGGATTTAATTTCGTGGTGTGTAATTTCAGACTTTTAGTCATTTACCAAGTGATATTTATCGTGAGATTGTAAAAATCTCTCTCTCTCTCTCTCTCTCTCTCTCTCTCTCTCTCTCTCTCTCTCTCTCTCTCTCTCTCTCTCTCCCCTTTGTGTATATATATATATATACACAGTGTGGGGCAAAAGTCAAGAAACTTGGAACTATGTTTTTCATTGCAAATATACATATATATTTGCATTGAAAAGCATAGTTCCTATGTTTCTGACTTTTGTCCTACCCTGTATAAGTCATGACGAAAAGGTTAGAACTAAACAAAGTTTTCAGGAAATACATTTTAATTGTGAGTTTAATATTTATTTGTCCTCCTGGATTACCTTCATTGTCCATGCACAGTGGACACAATTTCAGGTCAATGTTGCAGTACCAAATTGTTTTTAGCAAATAAAGACCTTCGTGCATGATTCTGACTTCTTTTTAGGACTCCCAGTTTCAAAAGTTTCCACAGGTTCTCAATTGGAATGATGTCGCAGGAAAGTTACCGGGTCATTCCATAGTTGAAATCCGGCTTTTCCTAAACCATTCTTTTGCAGTTTTAGCTGTGTGACCAGGCACACTATCCTTTTGGAACGCCTCCTACGTTGTTCTCAGAGCATGTTGTTTGAGGATGTTTAAGTATAGACACGGAAACTCACGCCCGTATCTTCTGGACAAAACCAGTTTCCCCATGTTCGAGGTGCCAAAAAACATCTTCCAAACCATCGCTTTTTGGATTGTGTTTCATTGTAACAACACAGTATTTTGGAATAACGTAGTTGACTGGATAAATACCTGACATAGAAATGATCCTCTCCAAACTGCAGGATTACACCCTCGTCGTTTAAAAAAAAAACCCTCTAGTTCATCGTTCAGTGATTTAATCAACATACTTCTTTTCAAAAGGAGGACGCTTCTTCCCCTTTTCATTTAGGAGTGATTTTTTCGCTGGTCTTCTTGCTACTGAATTCCTCTCGTTCTGAAACCTCCGTCGAGTTATTCTTCTACTGACTGACGCAGGGAGTCCCTGCTTTTGGACACTACTGAGGAAGGGATTAAAATTAAGATAATATTAAAATAACTGAATTTTACATAGAATGAAACAGGTTGCGTGTCAGGGTTAAAAAGTGCCACGTCACCAAAGACATATACTCGTACATAGACTTAACGCTTTTTAACTCTGACACGCAAATGTAGAACCTTTGTACTTTATATCATTATTTAAAATACAGTCCAAGAAATTTTCATCAACTGCAAATAATAATCATATTGTAATTATTTCTTTCGGCGTGTAACTACTTGTAACATTTGAGGTAACCTTTAACGAATCCTCAAAAGTTCTCTTCATTATATACAGAGGGGTTGACAAAAGTAAATAGACACCTTTTGTTTTTTTCCAACTTTTTTTTATTTGATTATAAAAATCAATAAGTAATAAATTAATTCGATAAATATATTCAAATCGTGTTCCTTTTTCCATTTCCATTTATTGATTCAATAAATTCGTTATTATTTATTTATATTATTTATTTATTTATTTATTTATTGTTATTTTTAATCATATCAAAATATTTTGGAAAAAAACGAAATTGACAATTTACTTTTGCCATTCCTCTGTACTTTTAAATATAATCGTAACTAGAAATTACTTATATATATATATATATATATATATATATATATATATATATATATATGAATCGTTAAGGAATTAAGATTATCATTCTTTTGAAGTGTATTCATTGCTAACATGAAAGTATGGTACCATCTAGGAAGCTCATTTCCCCACTACGTTGCGGTGAGTGTGCCCCAAGGATCACCTGAACCAGAGCGGAAATAGGGTGGGTGGCCGGCCCAACCCCACCCGATGCCAGTAATTGGGAACGAACTCAGTGCCTCACCGCCCAGAACCTCACCGCCCAGAACCTCACCGCCCAGAACCTCACCGCCCAGAACCTCACACCGAAACCACTGAGCTAACGAGCACCCTAACATGAAAGTAATGCAAGTGGTGTTAAGTGATTATTCTCAATAAACGAGAAGTTGAATTAAAGAACCCACTCTAATAGACAGAGTTTATTTCCACAACAGTTTCGATGCCCTGGCCTCCTCTTCACGTAGAAAAAAGTGAAGTTTTTTGCATTGAATTAAAGAAATATAATCCCAATAAGTTAGGGATTTATTAGAAGCAGAAGCTTTCGCCCTTTTCAGACCTTCATAAAGAACAAAGAATATATATACAGGGTGATGCATAAATGTGTTTCATAAATCGCAGGGTTCCCTTTAAAATGACACCTGATGAAGATCTTAGACTAAAGAGATTCAAAGCTTGCGCTTCGAGAAAATCAATTTCTAATTGTGGCTTTATTCCCTTAATGTAAATAATACTAAGAGCGGATTCTGGATAAGTGAGTCAATAGCTGATAGTTAATTAAATTGCTAAGATTTTTTATTTCAAAATGTTGCATTATATATATATATATATATATATATATATATATATATATATAATATATATATATATATATATATATATTATATCCTGATTTGTTTCGTATAAATTCTGAGGAGTCGAGTGTAGGTCAATCTTCAACCGTCGTTCAGACCTTCATAAAGAACAAAGAATATATTACAGGGTGATGCATAAATGTGTTTCATAAATCGCAGGGTGTATTCTTGAGACAAAAGTAAAGAAAAAAGACCATATAAACATAGGTCGAAAAACCCGTAGGTTTCGAGCTATGGCACGCGACAGAAAAATGAAACTCCAAAAGATTTTTACATTTTACACTTTTGCTTCATTAAAGTAAATGTTCGAAATTCTTTCCTACTTCTTATGATTATTATTTGTGGGGTCATTTAAAAATCCTAGTTTATGTTACAAAAATCCGAGCACGTGATGAATTGTGGCAACGAATTCGAGATACTCCAGGAATTTTTGAGTGTATCAAACAATCTCTGGTGCGACGTGCTGAGGAATGCATTCAAGAAGTAGGAAAGAATTTCGAACATTTACTTTAATAAAGCAAATGTATCACGCTGTGTATTTGCATAAAATATAAAAAATCTTTTGGAGTTTCATTTCTCTGTCGCGTGCTATAAGCTCGAAACCTACGGGTTTCTCGACCTATGTTTATATGGTCTTTTTTCTTTACTTTTGTTTTCAAGAATACGTCCTGCGATTTATGAAACACATTTATGCATCACCGTGTGTATATATATATATATACTGTATATATGTGGGTGTGTATATATATATATATACTGGAACGCCCGTTGTGCCTTGCAGGCTTGACCTTTTTTTTATGCAAGACGGAGGGGCTAAGGGCGAGCGCCCGCAAAAATGCCCCTCTCCTAATAGAAGAAGAAGGAGAAGGAGAACGCCAAATTCAAGATCCAGAATGATGCCATTTCTTTTCAATTTTGAAAAGATTGTGTAGTGTGTGAGATGCATGTGTGTGTTTGATAGCACGCTGGACTCCCCCCCCCCGCACCAAAGGGCAAATGAGACGAGGAAAAAGATTGGCTAAGGTGGACAGTCACAGAAGAAACGGGAGTTCCAGCACTCCCTGTCACCCGCTTAACGTCTCCCCCCCCCCTTCTCTCCGGAGTACTTCCTCGGTCGATTGGTGTCTACAATCTCCTACTGGGAGGGGCGAGTGTGTTCCTAAAACCTCCCCTGGTTCTCCCTTAATACGTAAACTAAATTTGGTGCAGATTACCCGAGCCGTTTAGACGTGTAGAAACGAACAAACAAACATCATCATCATCATCATCATTATAACCTTCCCCACTCCCCCACTCCCTACATATATATTTCCCCCCTTAAAATTCTGTGCATAAAACTTTTTAGAGAAACTATTCTAGAAGGATGTTGTCACGTAAAATTGATATGATGGTTGCGTAAGGTTCGTCTATCTATAAATCAAACAAAAAACTTTGCGCGCTTTCGAGCGGAGATGTACCGTCATTTTTTTTTGTTTGTGTGTATGTGTATATGATACGTTTATACGTTAACCTTTTCAGAACGGAGAATTATGAATGACGTTTGTTTATCTGCAATAAAATCTCATTGAAGGCGACAAAAATATCTATGGAATCTATTAATTTAAAGAGAACTTTTTTTTTTATAAAATTTACGCGGTGTATATATTAGATATAAAATAGTTTATATATATATATACAGTATATACACACTTTGGTTAGCTTCCGCCAGAATTGTTCATTATGACGAAGGATCAAGCTTTTCACTCCACCTTAGACCTACAGTTTAACGTGGAATCCGAACCACGCCCCACCAGCAGCCCAGCATCTTAACCACTAGGCCACCCAGGGTACCAATTTATCTACCAACCACTTTCTTTATTGTGTGGAAGGATGAACAGCTGGGTTTTGCTGCGCGCCAGCTACCGTCACCGGGTCTCGAACCCGGGGCCGATAAATTCGTAGTCAGCGACGCTAACCACTACACTACCGAGGCGCATTAATATATATATATATATATATATATATATATATATATACACGCTTGATTATATACATAATCTAAATTTACTTAAAAACTGTGAAGATGTTAAATTAATTATAATTACCTGTATCTGTATATTAAAATATCGGTCCCTATATACACACCACAGTTCTCTTACCTAATACGAGCGTATCTATGCGTACCTCATTTAATGCCTTTCAATGAATATCAGATAAGCTTTCGATATCATTTGTAATCCTTTCATCAGAGCTCCGTCTTGTCTTTTCAATTATGCATAATGTTATCAGTTCCAAGGGACAGCTATAGGACGTAAGAACGCTGGTGAGAGAGAGAGAGAGAGATACGAAATGAGTCTTCTCAAGGACCTGAATAAAATGTCCGCAGTCCGGTTCAATTTCGTTTAACTATTAATTATATAATTCAAATTTAAAATGATTTTTATGAACTTCAAACTATTAATTCATTTTCTTACGCTAAGTTTTGTTTCATTTTTAGAAATATTCCTCTTTTTTTTTCTTTTTAGAATAAAAATCGTCATAGCTTTTATTTGAAAATGATTTATTAATTTTGATTAATTCAACTGCAATAAAACGATTTGTATAAATTCCCTTCATGCAGTCGATCAGTAATATTTAGTTACTCGAAAGAGTTAACTGTAGGCTTAATATAATGTTATACTCTTATAGCTAATGGCCACCGGTGTGTAAAACCGTGAGAAAAAGACCTCCACCTTTTCCTCACGAGTCCATCTCATTTCCATATTAGCCATTGCGTGTTATTGTACAGTGCTTACAAGAAGTCTCACGCCTCTGTCTCGTCCCAAGCTCGTCTGTTAGGTATAAAATGGGCAGTCCTTATGGCAGCGGAGGTGTGTTCGGATTGGTGCACATAACTGCTCTAACCCAATCAATGACGTCCATTATTACGTCACTTCTGCTACATTTTAGTGTTTAAAATACAAATGATTAAGAAGCAGAATGAGCAAGTTTCGGGATGTTGGGATGGTTATGGAGCAATCCTAGTCATCATAATATTAGCTGGGCATTACATTATACCGTCTCAATATATACTGTAGACAATAGAGAACGACTAATTCGACAAATATCCCAAATCATGGCATGATACCTAAGTTATTTTGACGCAGGTCTAAATTATTTGCTCAAATGCAATGATTGATATTAAGTAATTGTTGGGAATTGTTGTCAATATTGTTGTTTGTGATACATATCCTACGTGAAGAATCTAATGACCAAATTCTCAGTGAACCTCTCACGTGCTCGCATTTCGAGGAAGTCACGGTCGTCTCACTAATAGATAGTTTATCCATTGTTTTAAGTGGTAACCTATTCCATCTTATGAAAGTCATTAGTCTAAAGCAAGACTGGTGGGCCGTGAATCAAAGGAATTTGCATTTGATTTGTTCATCGTAATTATTACATAATATAGTATACTGTATAATAGTATATAAGAGTTTATTGGTAGCATATCATATGACAATTCCCATAAACATGTGATGGCCTCGATGTTGCCAGTTTTTTTTTTTTCCTGAAATTATTACCTTCTCATAGTTTGTTTCAACAATGCATATATTATCATCTCCACGAGCGTAGACATTTCAAGAAAAGATTCTAACTAAGGATAAGTAAAGTTCTTTCATGGTCACAATATATACTTTTATAGATGTCAAACATAAAAATATAATAAAATTCTATATTAACATAAATATATATTCGATACACATTTACGTCATGGCTTTAACATCAGTATTTCGTATAGCTTCCTCAAGCATCAATAATTTCTTGCAATCGTTGCGGCATAGAAGAGGCCAGATTGTAGGGAATGTTTGGTGTTCGGGGTAAGCTCTCCCAACTATTCCTCGTGTGAGCTAAAAGTGCTTCAAATGTTCTTTCATTGCGTTGCTCCCATTCGTTAATCATTATTGTCCAAAGGTTTTCAATCGGATTCATATTAGGAGAACGTGGTGGCAGAATTAGATTAATAATCTCTGGGTGATCTTCGTACCACGCTCTCACAACGTTACTCCTATGAATGGGACTGTTATCTTCCATTAAGTAAAATGGTTCCGGCGCTGGAACCAGATACGCACGAACACTTGGTAGCACCTCTTCTAGTATCTGGCAATATTGCTGTCCAGTAAAGCGTCCATCTACTTGAGTCAATTCTCCGACACCATAGCCAGACATCCAGAACCCACACACCGAGATTGATGTGACCACTACGTTTGCTCGGGAAAACATTTCCTTCTTCATAGCGTTTTCCGCGCTGCCTCCAACAATGCAGGGAACCATGACTATCTGTTGAAAATGTTTTTTCGTCACAGTACACAACTTTTCTCCAGAATTCTTCCTCCTGCGGAAAGTATTGCAAGGCAAATCCCATCCGTGCCTCTTTATGCTCAATCGTCAATGCAGGTTTTATAGCTGGACGGCGAGAAAAATACCCTGCCTCGTGAAGTCTGTTGTTCACTGTATTTGCGCTACAACGAAGGTTCAGGTGTCTGTAAATATGCGTCGCTGGAACAAACGGATGCTCTCTGGCATGATTAACAATTGCAGCATCTTCCTCTTGAGATGTTGAACGCGGAGGACCAGACCTCGGCAAAGTAGCGATTGAGTTTTCTGCTTCATACCGATGAATCCACCGTTCCACAGTGCTTCGATGAACGTCTAGTCGTCTTGATATTTCTCTTATTGGCACACCATATTCATGCAATGTCACCATTGCTCCCCGCATTGCCTGGGCGTCTCGTGGTGCACTGACGGCCTTTCCATCTTTGTGTAAATGGCTTATGTGAAGCGAGCTGGGACGATAAAGGAAATGAGGATACCATGCACCCCTTCTGAAATTGATTTCGGTTGTGAAGGGCACCAACACTTCGAATGGTAATAATAATCAGCCAATTTCTTATTTTGTTGAACATATGCAAAAAAAATTCGTCTTAAAAGCCAAAGATCCAAAGATTGTCAGCAATAGTTTATACCCCAACTGAATATAGTCAGCCATCAACAGTATAATCATATTTTATTTCCATAACTACTCATGACTACTCTGTCATAGTAAATAACCTTATTATGACTTAGGTAGTAGTGGTAATTCAGTGCGTCTAAGACCAGACTCTTCTGTTTCTGTCAATTCATTGTTAGTTTAAGGTATTTTGCTCTTTGTCTTTCTAGGTGTAGGGCATTAAAATAAATATTTGAGTTTGTGTTTAGCATTTCATATGAATTTCTCTCCTCTCCTTTAACACATCCCCGCGTTCATTTTAGCCCCCTCTCTCCCTTTCCTCCTCCCTTCGTAATTCTCCACCCACCCTCGTTTCCTTCGACATAGCAACGCTTACCTCCATCCTCATTCCACTTCCTTCATTAAACCTATTATCGCTTTTCCCTGTCCCTTCCTTCCATCCTTCAATGCCAGCGTTCTTAAACCTAGCACATAAATTATATAATATGGAATCTAACACCTTAGATCTCTACGCATTCATATTACTTGAAGACGCCTGTGTCTTAGGGGAATCTAAGTGTTGAGAGTGGGCTTGAGGGGTAGTCTATAGATTATTACAGATGACCTTGAACGCTCCAACTATTTAAAAATGATTATTTATTACGCACATCATATGGCATAATACACACATGAATATAAGTATCTCTTACACTATAGGAATGGAATTGAATCCAACCAGAGTTAAAAAGTCGCAAAATATGATAGATTAGTTTGTATTAAGAGGTTACTAAGAGAAAAGGATTTGGGATAGAGCGGAAGGCAGAGAGTATATTTTCTCCGAGTTTCGGTTATTATTAACGTTATATGGATACATTGCCGATGTCCCTGCTGAACACCTCTGATGGGATGCGGTGTGATCATAGAGAGAGAGAGAGAGAGAGAGAGAGAGAGAGAGAGAGAGAGAGAGAGAGAGAGAGAGAGAGAGAGATTTTAAATCACACCTTTTAAATGGTTTCTGGGTAAGGGCTTCACGTATGTTATTTTAGTCCAGGGTAGTTTATGTGGAGGTGTTAACGTAACTTGCACTTGGGACTGTTAATTGTAAGACAACTACCATAGCTGGGACTGAGACACGTTATCCCCTGCATACTCTATATATATCTATATACAGTATGTCTCTATATATAAATAGATAGAGTGATCAACACAAACATAATGTGGACGTTATTGATGGGGTTAGAGCAATTATGTGCACCAATCCGAACACACCTCCGCTGCCATAAGGACCGCCCATTTTATACCTAACAGACTAGCTTGGGACGAGACAGAGGCGTGAGACTTCTTGTAAGCACTGTACCTGCAACAAAAAAAGGGTCCCAAAACAAGACTTCAATTTGAACATTTGTTATAGTTTAATGTATTACTTTTGTAAATTTAATTTAAAGTAAATTTTCCAATGAGACCGGACTTATGGAACACCCTGTATTATACTGAATGTGGCTTATTTTCGAATTCAATTTGTAGTAATGGAGAACATTCACATCACGCTTAACCTAACCTAAATTATTTGCGTACGTCTGACTTACCTGTTATTTAATGTATGATTATATCTTTAAAGTGTATACTAAGTCAAAAGGAATACGTCACATTAGAGAAACCAACAGAGAACACAGACTTTATGGAGAAGAATCCCCCCCAAAATTAGAATTCTTGTTTTAGTGAACGCTAAAGTGATTTTTGTGACGTAAGAGAACATCCTTTCTTTATCTGATTTATAGATATTTGGCACTGGAAAATTTCATCCACGCTCTAATAACCTAACTTAACCTAACCTTACACAACCTAACCTAATCCTAGCTTAACCTAACCTATGCTAACCCAACTTAATCTAACCCTTAAAAAAAAACTTGTCAAGAAAATGATGTCAGCCTATCTGAAAAGAAAAAGGCAGACAATTACGTTTTCCTGGAACCTTATATTATAATTTTTACTAATACTGAAATCCGAGATTATAATGACTTACGGGCTAAAAAGTTAAAATATGTTACAGACAAAACGACCGAAAGTTTATAAAGAAATATAAGAAAGAAATTTTGGCATTACATGAACAAAATCGAATTTCATCATGTCGACGACATTCGACCTTATGTAAGTAGGCCTATATCGATTTCAGATTTTAAATATACATTTCAGATTTTCAATAAAAAATTACTTGCCTAATCTAACCAGACTAACTTAACTTAAGCAGACCTAATCTAACTAGGCATAATATAACCTAACCCAATTTAACTTAGCCTCACCTAATTTAAACTAACTTTTTAATATCGACGTTATACGTGTCGACATTGTGCAGATCGACTTTGTTCCGCTATCCGATCAGAAAGAAATAAAAGTTAAATAAAGGTACGGTTGGAAGGTATCATCATCCCACGCAATGCCATTTCCATTTCATTTGGCGTTCAAGAGTAGGAGAGCTGAGAGTGAGAAATTCGAAGGAGGCATTTTTGAATCGGTCTATAATCCCAATTCATACCATTCTCAATTTCTCATTCTCATCCACGGCTTTCCCACTTTGGTCCAGGTTAGGTTAGATTAGGTTAGGTTAGGAAATATTAGCCAAATCCCATTTAGCGCCTTTACCACGAATGGAAATGAAGTGACATTGTTTCTCAAGTCAAGAAAAATTTTACTCGAATGTAGATTTGGTGTTAATATTTCAGTGATATTATCGATTACTTCCCACTTAATGGCATACAAAAGTGAAAAATTCACTTTTGAGAAAAGCGTTTCTTGACTTGGGGAAACAATGTCACTACATTCCCACTCGCGGCAAACGGCGCCGAGTGGGAATGTTTAATATTTCCTAACCTAACTTATTTTAGCTAATCAGAACCTAAACTAACATTAGGCTAACCAATCACAACCAGTGATGTAGGACTCCAGACCGGTCTCGAGACCTTTTTTCTGGTCTCATTCTCGGTCTCGGTCGGCCATGATGGTCTCGACTACATCACCGATCATAACCTTCTTTATTTTATCCAAACCAATCGTAACCTAACCTGGACTAAAGTGGGAAAGGTGGTGGAAAAGAATGAGAATAACATGATTTGGGAATAAACCAATTTGAAAATGCCATATTAACACCAAACATGATTATGAAGAAATGCAATGACCATGAATTACTTTTTGTTTATAGAAGAAATTGCAATTTAATCTCTTTATCATACCCATGCATGTTTATTAGTCAGTCCGTAACTCACCACCAAAAGGGGTATGATGATGTCGCTACAATGAGAAAGTTTAGCATATATTAAATCTCAGTCCTATACATTATCTAAAAACCCATTCTCATCCTCCATAGGATGGCACGACGCTTGAACTGCGGGGCCGAAAATGTTCAAATCAAACAAATAAATATTGTACAGTAAAATGCAAATGCCCTTACCCACCCAAAAATATAGTGTCCAGTGTTTCACACAATTACTGTCCACTCAATGTCATTCTCATTCGCATTCGCGGCAAAGGCGCCAAATGGGAATGGCTAATATTGGCTAACCTAACTTAACCTAAACTAAACTAACATTAGCCTAACTTAACCTGATTTAACCTAACATTACCCTAACCTAACCTGGACTAAAGTGGGAAAGCCGTGGCTGTGAATAGGAATGACGTTCAGTGGGAGTAAACCTTTTAGACGTGTTGTGTACAATGTCAGTGATTAATTAACGCACAATGCAGTTCATCAATAAGTATATATATATATATATATATATATATATATATATATAATATCCAGCAAATGAGGCGGGATGCTGCAGAGGGGTCGACCGCAGGTCGATCCTGAACCGTCGTTCAAACTCAACAAAAGTAAGTAACATATATATATATATATTAGTGGTGGACTGGATATCCGCATCCGCATCATTTTTAACATCCGCATCCGCACTTCTGACTGCGGATGTTATGCGGATATTACCTCTAATAAATTATGCAATTTACAATTAAATTAGCTTATAAAGTAGCTTATAAGGCCCAGTCATGCACATTTCATGTAAAATATTAATTATTAATGAACAAACAAATATATAAACCTCAAAATATAAATGCCTGGTAACACAGAAAATTGAATGAAACTTGTTTCATTGAATTTTCTGTGGCTGAAACTTTTGAGAAAGTTATTATTTTTATCATAATGAAAACATTAATATTAATTTTAATTCTTATGCATTGCCTGCCATAATAGTAATATCACGAAATTTGAAAAATTATGTCATATATTCATAATTCTATATTATATTGATAGATTAACTAAATATCCGCATCCGCGGATATTGGAATTAAAAATCCGCATCCGCAGATGTTGAAAAACTGACATCCGGTCCACCATTAATATATATATATATGTTAAAAATATATATGTGTGTGTGTGTGTGTGTGTGTGTGTTATATATTATATATATATATATATATATATGTTAAAAATGATGCGGATATCCGCAGATGCGGATGCGGATATCCGGTCCACCACTAATATATATATATATATATATATATATGATGAATAAAACCACGAAGGAAAGGAAACACAGAATGGTGCTCGAGCGCTTTCGTCTAATGACATCCTCAGGAACACTGAAGTATATAAAGAGTTACAGCCTATATAGGGGGGGCCAAAAGTCAACCGACAGTTATTCATTAATAGTTTACTTTCAACTGTCGGGTGACTTTTCGCCCCCCCTGTATATATAGGTTGCAAAAAAAAATATATATATATATAATAATAAACGGAGAAATAAAGAAAATTAAAGGATTGTGGGAGGAGCATACAAATTTGTAAGGAAAAACTACCGATTTTAGCACTTTGCCCGAATCCAACACAATATCAAATGAATTGTTTCCAACCAATGTTATAGTTAATTAAAAAATAATAAATTGAAAAATAAAAATGCTCCTCTAATAACTTTTATTTTCACAATTTATTTTTATATATATCGGACTTAGACAAGAAGGGCAGAGTGCTAAAACCTGGGCAGATTTCCAGTATAAATTTGTATGCTCCTCCCACAATCCTTTAATTTTCTTTTTTTTCCTTTTTTTTTTTATTTCTCCGTTTATTGTATAGATATATATTTTTTGTAACCTATATATACCTGTATATATAGGTATCAGAAAACTATTGCCATTATTTTAGATAGGGTTTTTAGCTCTGATGATAGTTTTCATGGTTTTTCATGGTCTTATTTTAAGGAACTTTTAGAATTGGTTTTTAAGCAATGTTATTTTACTTTCAATAATAAGGTTTACCAACAAATTGATGGTGTTGGGATGGGATCACCCGTCGGACCTTTATCAGCTGACTTTTTTATGACTCATTTAGAAAGTGTAATTTTTAGACAATCTCCCACCCATTGTAAACCAATTTTCTATCGACGCTTCGTTGATGACTCGATAGCTGTTTTTGATAATGCTGTACAAGCGCAACAATTTTTTAACTTCTTAAATTCTCTGCACCCCAATATAACTTATACAATGGAAACTGAGAAAAATGGCTCCCTTCCCTTTTTAAATCTTTTAATTTCGAAAAAAAGGTGATTCTATTACTACATCAGTTTACAGGAAACCCACTTTTACTGGTTTGGGCATGAATTTCTTTAGTTTTACTGATTTTAACTATAAGATGTCGTGTATTAAAACTCTCTTGTTCAGAGGATATAATTTGACCTCTAGTTTTACCTTACTAAACGATGAATTTAATAATTTAAGATCATATTTTACCAATAATAGTTTTCCTGTTCAATATGTAGATAAACTAATAAGATCTTTCTTAAATAATGTTTATAGCCCTCAACTTCCCTGTATTTCAGTGCCTAAAGATATAAAATATTTCCTGGTACCTGAAATGGGTCCCATGAATAAAGAATTTAAACTTAAATTTACAAAGTTGTTAAGAAAATTTTTTTATCATACTGATTTTCGCATTATATTTATTAACAAAATGTCTTTAGGTAGCTTTTTCTCAGCGAAGGATCGAACTCCTGATTCGTTGCGTAGCGGTGTTGTATATTTATTTACCTGCCCAAGGTGTCTCCTTGGTACTTATATTGGCAGCACCGTGCGCTCCCTCAGGGCTAGATTTTATTCGCATATGGGAATAAGTTGCCGAACAGGTAAAATTTTAAATAAAAAAGAAGCCTCTAGTATTCGGGAACATAGTATAAAATGTAAAACTGATGTCACTTTAGATAATTTTAAAATTCTCGGTTGTAATTCTTGTCCTAACTCACTTAGAATTTGGAATCTCTTTATATTAAAACATTGACCCCTTCTCTAAACATGGATTCCTCAGCTGTCCCTCTAAATTTTGTATAATCCCCCTCCCCCTCCCCCTCCACAATTTTTTATAATCCCCCCTCCCCTAACTTATAACTCTCCAACCGCCCAACCCATAGCTTGTTTCCTGTTTGTTTTGTTTTAAATTACTCGTGCCTCGGAACCAGCATTGAAAGGTTCGTAGTGTTAATTATTCCATTGTATTAGTGTTAATTATTCCAGTGTACTAATTTCAAATTTACTATATGTAATTTAAAAATAGCTTTTAAAATTCTTGTAATTTTATATGTAAATTTGTATAACTATGAATTTAACCCTCTTCTTTTAGTCTTTTTAAAATTTGCTTTTAATGAATAGGTTTTATAGAAATTATTTTGTCTTGTTCACATTTATTTATTGATTCTAATTTCATATTGTTATTATCTAGCCTGATGATGAGCGTATTGCTCGAAACGTTGCGCATTAAAGAAGACTTTTCATGGCATTTACATTCCTCCTTGTCATTGGATTTCTCATATATATATATATATATATATATATATATATATATATATATTCTTGAAAGCAATTACTTATGAAGTAATTTTGTCTTTCGTTTAACCGAAATTAATTGTTTTGTGATTGTGTACTTAATTATAACCATTTTATAATTAGGAATGAAATTTTTACGTGGGTTCTCATAAGCCGAAATTAGTTTTGCCAAGGTCGGAAATGTTTTAGTGTAAACGACGTTCCGAAATCTAATTATAGTTTAAAATAAGTATATACATTAATTATTACGCGGAGTATTAGTCAAGATAGATTATGAAACTGATTGGTTTTAATAATTGGACGCTTCAGCATATTTGCGTGGTTAAAATTGCAGAGTTAATTAAGTAGTTGTCAGTACTCGTCAGTATTCGTCTTGGTTTGGAGTCAGTTCTTTAGGAATATTAATTGTACGAACGTATATTATTTGTGAAAAGCAAAATGAATTTGTGTTGGGTTTAGTATATAAAGCTTACGCCATAATAAATTAAATACCGTTGCAGCAGACGTGGTTTTATTATGCCATATGACGAAGATGAAGATAAAGCTGGGAAAATAGTCACTTAATAATACAGCAAGTTTTTTCCGGTAACAACGTAATTTTGGCTGTTCTAATAGCCTTTATGGGTATCTATTTCACTTGGCCAGAAACCAGTCCATATGAAAGAAGATTTTTACTCACCATGAACCTATGAAACAAGTTATCGCGTGTGTTTAGACCCCTTTACTTCACGGGCTAATTTCACTTTGTAATTGATATGACATTTTATCAACAAGGTTTTGAGCTAGATTAATTAAGTTAAGTTAAATTAGGTCAGGTTAGGTCATGCTTAGGTGGTTATATTACAGTGCCCGCGAAAAGTATCCGATCACCCTTGAAATTTGTATTTTTTACATAAAAAACAATGTTTAAATGTATACTAACCTTATATTAGTATTTTGTCATCTGTCCTTTGGTTTGGATGACTTGTTCTAGACGTTTTGGCATGGATTTAATCAAGTTTTGACAAACTTCCACTGATATTTCCTTGCACCATACCTTTTTGATGGCCTCTTGTAATTTTTCGACTGAGCCAGTGTCGTGGCATTCAACCTTATTTTTTATTATTAGCCACAGATTTTCTATCGGATTGAGATCTGGACTATTACCAGGCCAATCCAAAATATCAAATTTATTGTCAGTAATCCATTTTGTCACTATTTTGGCCCTGTGACATGGTGCACCATCATGCATGTATGTTTTTGTCCTTTGGATTGCCATTGCCATTGGAAGTTTATCCTGTAGCATTGCTAAATACCGTGCACCATTCATAGTTGTGTTCTTCGGAAGAAAATATAAGTTTCCACGCCCATAGTAACCGAAACAACCCCAAACCATCACACTTGGAGGTGTTTCATTGTCTTTAGGGTGTATTTAGGGTCCATCCTATTGAGCCAATAGGCCGGCGAACCTTTTTTGGACAACTTCTGAATGTCAAAAATGTCGACTCATCGCTAAATAAAACCTTCTTCCAGTCATCAACAGTCCAATGAATGTATTTTTTACAAAATGCGACACGTTTTTTACGCATTTTTTCATTAATGAACGGTTTCTTAGCAGCATGGCGAGATGGTAATCCGAGTTCTTTTGGAGCCGCTCCTGGATAGTTCGTTCAGAAACACCAGATAACAAATTATTCATATTAAATTTTATTTCTTTCGCAGTTATTGTTGGGTTTTTCAATACTAAACGTTTCATAAGTTTGTCTGTTCGCGAATTTGTTTTTCTCGGTCTGCCAGATCGTTTTTTAGGGACTGGCGTGGTTAGGCCACCATTGTTCTTAGCCCGTGAAACCCATAAATTAACGGTACTTTGGGATATGTTTAATTCCTTAGCTATCTGTCTCTGTGATTTCCCACATGCATGCAAAGCAACAATAGCACCTCGACAATCACTCTTAAGTTGTTTTTTAGCACACATTATATATAAATTTTATTTACACCACTTTCTGTAAAAAAAAAAAAAATCAAGAAATTTACACAAACAGTGAAATCTGACAAATTTGAGACACAGCCACCCGCAACGAAGGCTACCAGAACACTAATTTGAGAATGCGTTGGATAGCTCTCATATCAGCGAGCAACCTCAAAGTTACCAGATGTCGCTAGAACAAATAGAAAGTGAATTACGTGTCTCTGAATATCAAGGGAAAATATTGTATTTTCTTGAGTGATCGGATACTTTTCGCGGGCACTGTATTAGTGTCGATGAAATTCTTCCAGTGACGGTACGAAACTTGACTTAACCCGCAGTACGAAGGCAAACATTTTCTTTTATTCAGACTTGAAGAAACAAAAATTTTAAGGAAACAGCCACGCTATGAAATAACCAACTTAGGCGCGCCTCCGCGCTCGCTCGCCAGATTCTGTCGAGGCGACGCGACGGGCGCCTAAGCCGAACGACTAACAACAGCAGCACTCGCACTAGGAAGCCTTGCTTATGGAAGGAGGAAAGGCAATGAAGTGGGAAACTTTAAGTATGGTTAATGCACTTATAATGAATTTATATTCTTTATTAAGAGGAAGTTGAATGGAACACGATCAAACAGCGTAATTATTGACCTCGCTCGAACGAACCATTTTTTTTCTGTAGGAGTTCTGGATGGCGTGATTGGTAGGAGGCGCGCTGATTCTCAAACTACACGAACGCGGATTCGAGTCTCGTTAGCTATACTAGTTTCTCTCTTAATTAAGTGCGGTTATTTCACTTAAAATCCATCAGAATAACGCAAAAAAAAAAACGGCCAGCTAGCGGTAATAATGACTGAAGTGAGTAGGACCCAAAATGAAAACAGCTCAACTTAGGTTTTAATCAACTAAAAATACCGCTAACATCTTTGACACAACTGCAAAAGGAAACATAAGAACTACGTTAATTAAATAAATAATAGTACAAATACAAAGAATAGAGTTATCTTAGCATTAAAGGTACATCCAAGAAATACTTTAGTAAATCAATCAGTATCATTAAGTTAGAGCGCTATACCAAAGAATAATACTTATACGTACCAAAGAACTATTATCAATGATTTTATCAAGATGCTCTTTTATTCATTATTATTTATCAAACTTTTATTATGTTTTTATATTTATCATTTTATTAATTTTCACCTGAAAATTACTTAAACCTGCAGAACATAAAGGATATAGAATACGTTAATTTTGATAAATTACACATTCTCTATAGTATTAAATACATGTCTAACTGTATTGGATTATACTTCACAAATAAAACACGGTTCAGAATTTAAGGAAGACCAAAAATTATTACAATGACAATTACCACTAAACTAAAGACACTACAAAAAATTGTCCATCAAGGAAAGTAATGAAAATCACTTAAGTAAAAGGTTTCAGAGCAAGAATGCAGAGTTTACAGCATAATAATGTCATTTATGGAATAATGCTCAGTCTTTCGAGTCTACAAAGAGAAGACGATATTGTGGAGCAAAAAAAAAAAAAAGCTCAAAACAACAGACGACTATTTCAAAAGTAGAAGTTAAAAGACTATTAAGAAAGTTTACTATCTTTAAAACTACTCTCATTGGAAGGAAAAAGGGAGTTATGATATATATACACACTGTACTGTGTGTGTATATATATATATATATATATATATATAAGCTCGTAGAAGTTCTGCGTGTCGAACTCTCATCGCCTGAAGGGGTCACTTTTTTTCCCACACTGTGTATGTATATATATGTATATACAGGGTGTCCGTAAGTCTGGACCCATAGGGAAAAATAATAAAATTACAAAATAGTCCAAAAATTTATTACATAATCTGTTCAAAGTGTCCGCCGTTGTGTCGCACACATAGTTGAAGACGCAATCTCCACTGCGACAGCACTTTCTGAATCACAGTCGCAGAAATTTCTTGACACGCCTCCACAATGCGTGCTTTAAGGTGGAAAATGTTCTGAAGTTTGACCTCGTACACTTTGGCTTTCAAGTGGCCCCACAAATAAAAATCATAATAAAAAATAATAAAAAAATAATAATAATAAAATAATAATAATAACATAATAAAAAAATATATTATAAATCCCTATGGGTCCAGACTTACGGGACACCCTGTATATATATATATATATATATATATATATATATATATATATATATATATATATATATATATATATATACGAGGTAATTCAATAAGTATCCGCACTTTTTATTTTCACAATTTTATTTTCACATCTGATAGAGTATAAACACATCACTTCTCAACATAGTCTCCCTGTTTCTCAATACACTTAGTCCAGCGATCTACAAGCTTCCTAATGCCGTCACAAAAGAATGTTTCTGGCTGTGTGCGTAGCCAGTCATGCACCGCCTCCTTCAAGTCATCATCGCCTTGGAATCGCTGACCTCTCAAAGCGTCTTTTAGTGGTCCAAACAGGTAAAAATCCGAAGGTGCCAGGTCTGGACTGTAGGCTGGATGGTCGAGAACTTCACATTTAAGTTCTTGAAGGCATTTTCTAGTCTGTGCAGCGGTATGAGGGCGCGCATTGTCGTGTAACAGAATAACACCTTCCGACAATCTCCCTCTCCGTTTTGTGCGAATTGCTTGCTTTAACTTATTCCGAAGCATGTCAGAATACGATGCACTTGTTACTGTAGTTCCACGCTCTAGATAATGTTCAAGGATAGGGCCTCGTGTATCCCAAAACAGTGTTGCGCTTTGAACTTCCTTGCAACGGGAGATGTTGGATGCTTCCCTCATACTGCTGCACATACTAGAAAATGCCTTCAAGAACTTAAATTTGAAGTTCTCGACCATCCAGCCTACAGTCCAGACCTGGCACCTTCGGATTTTTACCTGATTGGACCACTAAAAGACGCTTTGAGAGGTCAGCGATTCCAAGGCGATGATGACCTGAAGGAGGCAGTACATGACTGGCTACGCACACAGCCAGAAACATTCTTTTGTGATGGCACTAGGAAGCTTTTAGATCGCTGGACTAAGTGTATTGAGAAACAGGGAGACTATGTTGAGAAGTGATGTGTTTATAATCTATCAGATATGAAAATAAAATTGTGAAAATAAAAAGTGCGGATACTTATTGAATTACCCTCGTGTGTGTGTGTGTGTGTATATATATATATATATATATATATATATATATATATATATATATATATATATAGGGTGAGGCAGAAGTAACCGGGCAGTCAATAAGCACTTATTCCAAAGTAAATGTTTATTGAAATTTAGTCACAAATTAAGAAATTACAATGTACATGATACTAGAACAATATAAAGCATGATTAGAGCAAAGTGTTCGAAATGCTGACCACGTTCTTCAATGCATTTAGAAAATCTGTCTACCACAGAATAGCACACACTTCGACACAAATCTTCGTTGATTTCTGCGCAAGAATTCACAATTCTCGTAGTGAGCTGCTGAATGGTCCTTGGTTTTTCAGCATAGACTGAATTCTTCAGCACACCCCAAAGAAAAAAGTCTGGAGGTGTAAGGTCAGGAGATCGAGGAGGATAATCTATGGGACCACGGCGTCCAACCCATCTCTGGGAAGTGCTCATCGAGCCAATCGCGCGCAGCGTGGCTGTAATGGGGTGGTGCTCCGTCTTGTTGGAACCACATCTCACGAATGTGTGGCCAGGTTGCCACTTTTGGAAGGAAATTATTGTTGAGCATCGCCACGTAGTTGGCGCCTGTCACAGTTTTTTCAAAAAAGAACGGACCGACCAGCCCAGAAGCACAGATCCCAATCCAAACCGTGACACCGATGGTGTTGACTTCCTTCTCGAGGATTAGGTGAGGATTTTCACTTGCCCAGTAGACAGAATTATGTCGGTTGACGTGGCCATTTAATTTAAAAGATGCTTCATCACTCCAGATGATCTTTTCAGGAAAGGTGGCGTCCATTGCACAGAGTTGTCGAAAGATCTCACAAAACTCCACGCGACGGTCATGATCATCTTCGTTCAGTGCATGGAGCAAGTGTGGACGATATGGCCTCAAGTGGGCATCGTGTAGCATTCTTATAATTGATCTTTGTGAGATGCCAAGTTCTTGCTCAGCTCGTCTGGTGGAATTCCGTGGACTACGAGCGAAAGCAACTTCAACAATCTGCTTGTTTTCGTCGGTACAGACAGACCTTGGTCGTCCTGGTCTTGGAAGATCTTCACATGAACCTGTTGATTCAAAGCGTTGAATGAGGCTGGCTACCGTGCCTCTTTTTATTGAACGATCAAATCTTTCTTTAAATCGGCGGCATGTCTCGCTCTTCTTGTCCGTTCGGTAAATTTTTTTTACAATGAAGACACGTTCTTCCATTGTAAAGCGTTGGTTGCTCGCCTTTGCCATAATTGGGGCTTTCAAAATTGACCGAAATAAGATGTGTTCACAACCACCAGCTGCGACAAACTGAATTAAACGGTTAGCCTAGCTAGGCTACCCGTTTAGCCTAGGCTATCGGGTGTTACGTAATCGATGCAATTATCGCTAGAAACTTCCAAAGCTGAAACATCAAAAAGCTGCCCGGTTACTTCTGCCTCACCCTATATATATATATATATATATATATATATATATATATATATGCATAAAACATCTCAAGAAATTATGTGTGAATCTGTAAAACTCAATTTAAACCCCACTGGAACGCCTACAAGGAAATGCCGTTTTACATCTCAATCAAAATCCATGATAGAAAACCTCTCGGGCCAAAGAAAATTTCAGAACTTTTCAGTGAGTGAAATGAAGATGTCATCCAAACATACTGTATACTTCATGACCCTTCAAAAGTCAGTGATATAAATTCCCAGGAAACACGAAAGAAAGATCGGCAGATAAAGAAGGTGGGGCTGAAAATTAAACCTAACTCTATTTTTCATATCAGTATCCCGCGACACTCTGACAGTGAGGAAAGTATCTATTTCTTATCAGTTGACCCAACTTTTCTTTATTTTTTTAATGTATAATTACGTAGAAACTTTAATAATTTAATATTTTTTATATAACATCATTTTTTTTTAAGTTAATATGCTCTTAACATGACAGCTTAATAAAAAACCATGAAATTCAATGAAACATTATTGTCTGCCATTGATCTAAATCAGTGGTACTCATTGCGCGGCTCGCGAGCCAAATGCGCTATATATATTTGGCTCGCGAGCCGCCCATTGAGTACCACTAATCTAAATTTCAATCTACACAAATAATTAATTTGTGAATACATCGATTCTAAATAAAATTCACCTCTAGAACGTACGCAGAATATATAGAATTCAGGTACTCAAACTGCAAGAATAAACACGGAAACAGTCTGAAATATATATATATATACTGTGTATATATATATATATATATATATATATATATTATATATATATATATATGATGCACACCCACAAGGAAAAGTGAAAAGTGATTCCAAGGCCTTTCGTGTATTCGTATTCATCAGTATATGTTCTCAGGACCTACTGTTGAATACACGAAAGGCCTTGAAGTCGCTTTTCATTTTTCTTTGTGGATGTGCATAATTCATTTATTTCACGTGTTTAGTTGTGAAATTCATCTTATGTGTGTGTATATATATATATATATATATATAATATACACACCTCGTTAACCTCGTTGATGTTCCGTGTGTTGGTCTCTTCACACGAAGGTCAAGCTGGTGGCCCCGCCTCGCTCCTCGTGGTGGAGGAGCGGGTTGCTTTCTTGCGCTCTCCACCGCACATAGCCAGGTACACCCAGCTCATCTGGTACTGTCCTGAGGCAGGCATCTAATCTTCTTTTGAAGACTTCAACTTTGACCCCTATAATGTTTCTGAGGTCCTTTGGAAGCTGGTTAAAAAGTCTTGGCCCCCTTACAATCAAGCTATTTTCCTTCAGTGTTGAAGAGGTCCTTTGTCGGGCCTTTAATGTGGGAACACTACATATTCTGCCTTTCCTATCATATTTTCCAGCGTTGTTTGGGTGGTAATTGAGTTTAGTTTGAGGTTTGGTACCAGTTTTTCGATCATTTTCCATATGTAGATTATGATGTACCTCTCTCTCCTTCTTTCTAGGAAATACAGGTTTAGTTTACGTAGTCTTTCCCAGTATATATATATATATATGTGTTTGTGTGTGTGTGTGTGTGTATTTTTTTTTTCGTCACGTTGTAACCCCCGCTTACCGTTAGAACAGGGAAGTCAAATGACATTGGGTCTCTATACTGGTTGGATGGGTAATTGTCCTATACGTTCAGATGATATAGCGACCCGTGATTCGGATCCTACATGAAGCTCTAGGTTTCTTCTGGCACATGACATTTCCCGTTACGAAGGTGGTTAAACAACCTTCATTTACAACATACTTAATAAAGTTTGTATAATTTCTTTTTTTACGAAGTAGGATTAATTTTCTACATTTTAAATTTATTATAATTAATAAATATGCCAATGATTAATGTGTATTAATTTCAGTGATGTAAATTATAACTTTAAAATGTAACTTCTTGAAGGAAACCAACACTCGGGCATCAGTTTTACCAACAAAAGTGATGTCGCTATTAGGAAAACCATGCCAGCAAACTGTAAATTTTCATAAGACCTGGAAGCGCCACCACACATGGGGTATGAAGCGCCGGAGGTGTGGAATTTAGCTATGTAGTGGGGCGCTGGTCCACCAGGACGCCCGTGTGAATGAATGGTAAGCTTTACTTTTTGCCATTTCTTTTCTACTACCTTCTATTGTTGTTTCTGCTTTCTCACCCCAATTTGTTGGGAAATGGGTTTTTTTGAAAGTAAATGTATGTATGTATGTAGCTATAGCACTACAAATACAATTACAAATACAGTGCAATTACAATACAGTCTTTTTTTCTGGGTTATAAACCGAGAATGTTAATAAATTTATATAAACAAAGATGTCACGTGTCAAACACCTATTCTGGGTATTGCGAGCGATTCAAGTTAATAAAATTGTCTGACGTCATTATTTGATTCTCGACATTGAACTATTTCCATTTTTAAGGAAATTAAAATCAGCAAAAGAAAATATCCTTAATACTAATGAGCACCCCGTAGCTCAGTGGTTACGGTGGCTGGCTCTGGTTCGCTCCCGGCCGCTAGCATCGGGTGGGTATGAGTCAGCCACTTACCCTGTAATTACCTGACCTTTATTATAATATCCCTCCCTTTATAATTTCAATTCCATTAAGGTCAAGAAACATTGAAAATATGTTCACAGTATAATTCCTATCAGTGGTTAAGCAACGTTGATTCTTTCAGTCGTTAGATGAATGGCCGTCCTCTGCGTTCAGATGATGTAGTGACCCGTAGATGGATCGGATCCCACGTAAAGCTATAGGTCCCCTTCGTCACATGACCCTTGCCGTTACATTAGTTCTCTTCTTTGCTTTGTTCATACATATATGATGCTCAACGTTTCGTAAAAACCTATTAGCGAGTGAAGACACCGATGTCGAGAGTTTGAGTCTCGATGTTGAATGCTAATAATAATTCAGCACAGAAATTAGCGCAATGGGTCACGGTCATTTGGCTCGACTTTGTGCCAGTTTCTGGCCCTCCTGAATAATTATCACCACCATCCTATGAAAGACTAGAAATGCCATTTAACAGTGAAGCAAATGGTTCACTGTTTATTTTTTTAGTTAAAAAATAAACTAGTTCTAGAATAAAAATGACTATAGTCCAGTTCTGTACTTGGGGGAGGGGGGAGATACGCGGCCATACGGCGTATCCCCCACCTTAAAATTTTAGGCATGCCGTATAGCAAAGAGGAGCCCTGGCCATACGCAGACCAAATATCTTGACTACTTGTAATAGTATAGACTATAGTATAGTCACTATAGTCTATAGACTATTGTCGAAAATTTACTGTAATCACATCATTTCTCCTTTTTTTACCTTTTGAATTGCAGAGGCTTACGGAAAATATTGTTTACGTGGTTATTGATAAAAGACACATTTCACTTTTGCCAAAACATCATTTTTTTAACAACTTTTAATCTCTTTCTGGCGCATAACTTATAAAAAACTTTAAAAAACTTAAAACAGTTAACAATTTTGCGTGGATACTTTATATAAAAAAGAAGAAAACTGCATTAAATTAGTCAAATTCTTCCCAATTTGCAGGTACAAATATTGTTGAGAATTCTGTTATGATGCGCAAAAACAAAATAGAGTAAAACGCAAACATTTATGTATAATGTATTTATATTCAGTTCATATAAAAAGCGTTTATATTGCCAATATCGTACGTCAGTTTAAAACGGAAAATTGTATACTGTATACATTTAATTGCACTAACTTCATCAAATACCCAATAACATATAAAAACACACACACAAAAAAAAGAATAAGTAAATAAAATTGAATAAAAAAAATCCATTTTTGCCACGGTATTTTTTTTTTTAAATTTACGCAACCATTTCAGTGATTTAGATTGAGAGAATTTCTCCTTCAGGCACTGTTCAGTCGATTCTTGTATGTGGGTTATATCGTAGTCATGTCGTGTGTGTGTGTGTGTGTGTTTTTGAGGTTGTATAATCTTCTTTGTAACATTAAAGGTCATATGACAGAGGGGACCTACAGCTTTACGTGGGATCCAAACCACGGGTCGCTACATCATTTGCACGCGGAGGACGGTCCCCCATCCAATTAATACCCAGACCCAATGTCACTTAACTTCGCTGATCGACGAGAAGCGGTGTTGCGACAATGACCACGCCTTAGCCCTATGAGGTAATGTCGCAATATCGCTTCTCGATAGACCAGCTAAGTTTAAGCGACCTTGGGTCTGGGTATTAGTTGAATAGGTGACTGTTCTCTGCGTCCAAATGATGTACAGTCCCTTAATTCGAATCCCACGTAGAGTGTAGGTTATCCTTGTGCGTATAACCCCGCCACGGATATTCGTACGGTGGTTAAACTTAATTAACAATAATGAACAATACTAATATTTGGGTATGTTATTCAAATATCTCGAGTCATGAAGGAAATTTCGGCCATATGAACAAACACACACACAAGCGGACAAGCACAAATAAGCAATAGCAAAAACATACAAAAATACAGAGAATCCTTTCCACACTTTTTTTTTAAAATTCCCCTTCTATTAACGCCTTCGATTCGGCCATTATCGAAGTTTTTTAAAATTACTTCAGTTGTTTCTGGAAAAATAACGACCACATATCATTTCCTCGAAATGAAAACTCGTCCAAAGTTCAAATCATCGAAACCTAATTTAACCCAACTTAACAGGTCAGATTACGTCAATTTTAGCGTTAAGTCAAGTTTCGTTAAATTAGATTTTGAGAATTTGGTGTTTCGACAATTTTTTTTTGTTTTTCATTTCGAGGAAATAACTCGGGCTCCGAAAAATAATTGAACTACGGAATGTTTTTGTGGATTTTCATGGTGTGTAATTCTGAGTTTCATATCAATTTAATATAAAAACACAATTTAATATAACAGGGTAATTCATAAATTTTGCCTTATCGTGAAATATACTGCAAACTTATTATTATTATTATTATTATTATTATTATTATTATTATTACCAGCTGTTTCAATATTATTTTATGTAATTTTAAAACTGACTTTTCAATTTTGGATTAAAGTAAGTTACTCTTAATTTAATAAAATTATGACCTCTTTAAATTTATAATCTTTTGAATGTAAGAATGCAAAAAAGTAAGAATATTGGTTCTCATTTTCAATTTGAAGTTGAGATTCCTTCAAAATCAACACCTTTCACATATCTTAACATTAACAAAGTATGTGTCGTTGCCATTACCCCTAAGATATTAAGCCTCATTGATACATGTATGCATACAAAGACTGAATACGTGTGTACAGTGCAAAAGCGGAATACGTGTACGCATTACAATGACTGAATGCGTGTGTACAGTACAAAGTGTTAAAACATTTGTGTCGAATTCCCTAAACGATTCTATTTACTTTTCATATCCACCAGTTTTTCTGTCGAAATTCCAGCATGTATACAGGGTGTACACAAACTATCTTTACAACTTCTCTCTCAAATAAAAATATTAAGAAATGAGGTACACATACCGATTTTGCGCCATCTGTGAGAGAAAGTAATAAAGTTTCACATAACCTCAAACACATTCAACATTGGCACCATTTGTTACACGTAAGACGGCCAAACTGTATTTCTTATTTCTTCGCTGAGGCGACAGTAACAACCACCAATTATCTGGATATGCTTGAGAACTACGTCTATCCATAGTTAGAGGAACTGCAGCCTAATGTGTTTTTAATGTTTTTCCAGCAAGATGGCGCACCACCGCAGTGGAGCTTGTTGGTACAAAATTCCCTTAACATGCATTTCCCAAATCGGTGGATTGGCCGTGGGGGCGCCTATCTCTTGGCCGGCCAGATCACCAGACATAACACCCTGTGACTTTTTCTTTAGGGTTATGTAAAAGACTGCGTGTACACAACTCCAGTGGCCAACATCGACGATTTAAAGACCAGAATTGCTGCTGCTGCTGTTGCAAGAGTTGACGTTGAAATGTTGCAGCGTACATGGATGGAGATAGAATACCATTTGGACGTCTTACCTGTGACAAATGGTGCCCATGTTGAATGTGTTTGAGGTTATGTGAAACTTTATTACTTTCTCTCACAGATGGCGCAAAAACGGTATGTGTACCTCGTTTCTTAATATTTTTATTTGAGAGAGAAGTTGTAAAGATAATTTGTGTACACCCTGTATATTGCGTACGGTCAAATCAACCTGGCTTCTGATCAATAAGGGTGTCTCGTAACTTAATGTAACCTAATATAATTTAGCCTAACGTTCATTAAGAGTACCCTAAACGAGCATTAACAGTAACGAGCGCAAGTTAATCAGTGAACTAAGCCGAGTTGGTATTTGGTTCTTGAAAAGATTGTATACCAATAAAATAGTGGCGTGTGGTACTTCTGCTTTCTTTGCATTTGCCAGTTACAGTATACACGAACATCGTGGATGCAAGTAAATGGTACGCTCTAAATTAGGTCCTCTAGAACTATTCTAAGTAACGCGTGTATTATTTTTCTCTAATCGTACTCTGATACTTTTCTATCCAGTTTTCTACTACTGCTAGGATAGTTGAAAGAAAAATAAACTTGTTTAATAAAAGGAACCTCCCAGAGTGGACCGAAAGGTCTTTGAGGCTTCCTCTTGTCCTTGTAACTCTCTCTCTCTCTCTCTCTCTCTCTCTCTCTCTCTCTCTCTCTCTCTCTCTCTCTCTCTCTAAAAGAGAGATATTGCATAAGAAAGATATTGTATCGACTCTTAATCCCTTACCAACCACTCCATCAGTACTCCACCAGTACATTTAAAATAAAAGCCACAAAGAAACATTTTAATAAAAAGTTTGTACATTATAAGATACTCACAAACACACAAACACACGAGTACTATTCAATAAGAAAAGTTGTTAAAAAAAATAGTTTCCCAAATTTTGTTGTGGCGGTATCAAATATCCCTAAATTTCAACTTTTTCTCCCCAAAAAAAAATCATTTTTCTTTTTCTTTCCAATATTAGAATTACAATTTGCCCTTTATTTTAAGTCATAAACTTCGGACCCTCTTTCCCTTTACAGTTCTTCCTCAATTTACCTATGCATGGAACTGTTGATCAGAAGTTGTAAAAATACCACAAGTAAATGCAATAAATAAGGAATGTAAATGCTTTCTCTCCATCAATGACGAAAACTTATTCCAAAGAGCGGTTCTCTTAATTTTATTGACAAACTATATAAACTTATTTTAAACGAATTTGTTATAATGTAGTGTTTGTGTGTTTGGATATATATATATATATATATATATATATATATATATATATATATATTATATATATATATACAGGGTGTCCCGTAAGTCTGGACCCATAGGGAAAAATAATAAAATTACAAAATAGTCCAAAAATTTATTACATAATCTGTTCAAAGTGTCCGCCGTTGTGTCGCACACATAGTTGAAGACGCAATCTCCACTGCGACAGCACTTTCTGAATCACAGTCGCAGAAATTTCTTGACACGCCTCCACAATGCGTGCTTTAAGGTGGAAAATGTTCTGAAGTTTGACCTCGTACACTTTGGCTTTCAAGTCGCCCCACAAATAAAAATCATAATAAAAAATAATAAAAAAATAATAATAATAAAATAATAATAATAACATAATAAAAAAAATATATTATAAATCCCTATGGGTCCAGACTTACGGGACACCCTGTATATATATATATATATACTGTATATATACAGTATATTAGGGTGATTCAAATATGGGGGTAAAAATTTTTTTTTTTTTTTTAATGTGTTCAACCCTTTAAATGGTTCATTTCAGCATAAAAACAACTACCCTAAAATATTTTAGCAAATTTTTAATTTTTAGAGGTTGCTACCAGCAATTAAAAATTGACAGAACGACTCAAATTGTCAAATTTTTCCACACCACCCAGGAGGTACAGTACAAGGCGCATTGCTTTTTTTAATGTGGAAAGCTCCCCCGTAGGTCCTACCATAACCACAAGTATGCATAATTAAACTAGCATGATATTTGAGACATTAGCTGTCCTTACTTCATCAATGTTTCTTTTTTTCTATCAGGGTAAACAGCCCTGTAGTTTTTCACTACTTGTAGCAAGAATTGTTTTTGATCTTCGTCATGTGTTAGTATTTTATTATATTCATCCATTAATTTTACTCCTCTTTCCGCTCTATCATTCACGACTTTCCACTGTTTGATAGATTTCTTAGCGGAGTTAAACTCTTCATCATTATGCCATTCTTTAGCATCTTTGAGTAAAAATTTTGAACTAAATTCTGTTATTGTAAAGAATCTTTAAGTATTTGATGTGACAAAATCTTCTAATTTCTTCGTTGGAATAAGTGCAGGATCTAGAAAAGCCCGTTTTGCAGGAAGAGTTTCTGTTGTATTTTGCAAGGCCTTTACCATTTTGTTTTTTGTTTCAGTAGGCACTTCATCATCATAAAAGGCCAAGGCTACCAGTTCTTCTGATAGGTACCAGAGGTGACCTAACAGTTTTTTAATAGCAAGAAATGCAATTGTGTCATTTATTTGTTTGTAGACTACAAGATTCTGTAATAATTCCAGATCAAGACGAGGAGCGCAAGATGGCACAGGAGCTGTAAACCATGCCTTTACATATAACCGAGTAGCAAATAGACAGATGTCTTTTAGTCCTTTATTGTCTTTTACTGAAATTTTGAACTGAGATTTGAACATAAAAATTTTTAATGAATATGTAATTTTGGCCATCCACCTAGCCCGATGAAGTCCCGCTGGATGTTTAAATTTGATTCCACCTTTTGGTTCACCCCCAAAAAATAATTGTTAACTGCAATAGTTCTAGGTAATCGTCTCTTGGTTGGAATGTATCTAGTTGATTTGCTGCAAATATAATTGTCATCTTTGATATCATGAATATTTTCATAGATATTTGGATCTGATAATGCTGTTTCGTAGTCCTCCTTATTAATGCTTGACCATTTTTCTCTGAACTTCTTAAAAAGGACTATATCTGGGCCAGAAGATGGTGATAAAGACTTTGAAACAACAGCTTCTAGCATAATTTCAAATATGTGGTGTCAACATGCCAGCCACAATAAATCGTTGTCGAATTTTTGTTCTAGAAGAATAGCTGCACCATTTCTAGGACCGTGTTGGCTGCCGTTGTATCGAAACACATGCATTTTATTTGTTCGCAGATGCCCCAGTCAAGCGATGTCTGATTTTTGGCATTAAAACTAGAGACGCATTTCTGTCACTCAATTTTGCTACATCAAGACTTCCTAATAATTTATCATCAAACAATTTTCTACGTTTGCCTACCTTACTTTTCCATGTTGAAGGTTGTGCAGCACAGAAACCAGATTCATCACTTTTACTCTCCTCTGATTCTGATTCTGATGTACTGGTGAGTATGACAGCCTCTTGATTCTTTTTTCTTTTGATCTCTTCTTCTGCTTTCCTCTTTTCATAATGTTGTTGCTTTTCTGCTGCTCTTTGCTCTTTTTTAGCAACAGCCTTATCAATGGTACCCATTTTTCCATGACGTCCTTTCTCACGTTGCATTTTCAAGAATTTCTTATCATCTTCTATTTTTATAAGCTGCATTCTCATGAGCAATGTCAAATAAGTTTTCCATTCCTTCAGTATTCCTTGAATTTTATCTACTACATGTACTCTTTGTTTTGCTGGTATTCCTGCTTTTTTCCAAACTGCTAGCACATCATCTGCAGTAGAGCAGCATGATTCTCTAATGCCTTGCTTTTTAATATTTCTGTAGTGCATGAAGAGGGCCATCATTTCCTTCTCTGATGGTAATACGGATGTTTTTAGTACTGCAGAGGGCTGCTCAATTAGCCATACTTCAGTTTCTTTTCTCGTAGAACTCCTCCCAACTGAGCAACTAGGTGATGGTGAGTTAGGCCTAGCTTCCATAATCGATTAATTGGTATCAAAATTACGAGTTCCAAACAACAATTAAAAGCAAGCTAGTATATAAACCATTAATTAAAAATTCTGAAATATAAACAATTAAACATAAAATCATAAGTTGTAAAAACAAACAAATTGAAAAAAAGGGAAACTTTGACGCCTGGTAGCACATAGTAAATTTTATTTAAAATTCACCAAATTTGGCATACACTACTTTTTTGTCATACGGAACAAAAATACAGGTTGAACAATTAAAAAAAAAACTTTGATTTTTTTGAATCACCCTAAATTTTATTATTATATATATATATTCCTTGACGAGGTATATTGCTGAATACAGGAAAGAACTTGGAATCATTTTTTTCTTTTTCCTTGTGGTTTGCATGAGAGAGAGAGAGAGAGAGAGAGAGAGAGAGAGAGAGAGAGAGAGAGAGAGAGAGAGAGAGAGAACAAAATTATTTTCTGCTCTCAAAATAAGTAATGGTAAATGACATACCCCTTTTTCTTTGATGTATTCCATCCGACGTGCCTGCAACGAGTTTCTTGCTTATAATGAGATTCTGAATGTAGTGGGGTTAGACTGCTTTAAACCCTAGATCCTCTCCCAAAGCTGGATCCTATCTGCTTGGTAGATAACTGGTGAGGAAAGCTATATTTTGGGGCCTCTTTGCGAGTGACCCGTTGCCCACGTCGGGCTAACATCATAAAAAAGAAAAACTATAGTGTTTGTTATTTACCATTACTTATCCGGACTAGAGTGAATTTATTTTACCCACAAGGGTTCCTTGTTTCATACACGGTCTGTGTGTAACGTAAAAGTTTATCAGAGGACCATTCTGAGTTGTATCATATATACAGTACATATATATATATATATATATATATATATATGATAGTGCGACAGTTAATGTATTCCAAGCATATTATAGACAATATAATGCAATATATAATATAAAACAATATTAACAGACCACAACAATAATAATATCAATATTTCAATTTATTATTGTTTTTATCCGAGCTGATAAGCCCATTAGTTGCTGCAGGAAACATACGTATATATATGTATATATATATATATATATATATATATATATATATATGCATTTAACTGCAATGACCACGCAGTATATAAATGAATAGAAACGACATAATATTAAGGAACGTTTCTGCACACGCGGAAGAGAAATAACGAATAAATGAAAAATGAGGCGAACCGCCCGGGAATCGAACCCAAGGCCTTCCAGTTGCCGGTTGGATGCGCTACCATTACACCACGGACCTCATCATTCACAAATCGAAATTCTTCTACATAGGGCAGAAACCAATGCCCTGAGAGGGCACCCTCGCAAATCGTGAATATGTGCATTTAACTGCAATGACCACGCAGTATATAAATGAATAGAAACGACATAATATTAAGGAACGTTTCTGCACACGCGGAAGAGAAATAACGAATAAATGAAAAATGAGGCGAACCGCCCGGGAATCGAACCCAAGGCCTTCCAATTGCCGGTTGGATGCGCTACCATTACACCACGGACCTCAATCATTCACAAATCGAAATTCTCCTACAGAAACGTTCCTTAATATTATGTCGTTTCTATTCATTTATATACTGCGTGGTCATTGCAGTTAAATGCACATATTCACGATTTGCGAGGGTGCCCTCTCAGGGCATTGGTTTCTGCCCTATGTAGGAGAATTTCGATTTGTGAATGATTGAGGTCCGTGGTGTAATGGTAGCGCATCCAACCGGCAATTGGAAGGCCTTGGGTTCGATTCCCGGGCGGTTCGCCTCATTTTTCATTTATTCGTTATTTCTCTTCCGCGTGTGCAGAAACGTTCCTTAATATTATGTCGTTTCTATTCATTTATATACTGCGTGGTCATTGCAGTTAAATGCACATATTCACGATTTGCGAGGGTGCCCTCTCAGGGCATTGGTTTCTGCCCTATGTAGAAGAATTTCGATTTGTGAATGATTGAGGTCCGTGGTGTAATGGTAGCGCATCCAACCGGCAATTGGAAGGCCTTGGGTTCGATTCCCGGGCGGTTCGCCTCATTTTTCATTTATTCGTTATTTCTCTTCCGCGTGTGCAGAAACGTTCCTTAATATTATGTCGTTTCTATTCATATATATATATATATATATATATATATATATATCTCCACACACACACATATATAGACGCACTCACTTGTTCAGTATACATTCGGAGAAATAGGATGGTAAATTGGTAATGCCTTCATATACGAGTATTTACATAGCAAAAAACTGCCATTAACAAGCATATTTTGTTTTATTGACAGAATGGCGTTGTATGGTAAATCTTGATAGATAACTTAAGATAAGCTTTAATTAAAGATACAGAGGCAAAGAGAGAGAAGTACATAGAGATTATCTGTTGTAAGCTTCAAACATATATTTAGAAATACATACAGTTAGAATATTCAGCTAAGATTACACATTCACAGAACTAAACATAATTACAGATACGTCGGTATTCAACTAAGATTATACCCTCGGATTTATTTGAATATTATACCTGGATTATACTTCATATTTATTTGGATATTGGACGCTGAAATACGAGGTTTGTTCATAAAGTATCCAGACTGATGCGATTATAGACAAATTATGGTACTTACAAGCTTTGGGGCTTAATACCCCTCAAAGTATGCTCCTTTTGAAGGCACACACTTTGCCCAACGATCCTGACACTGTTGAAAACATTTTTCGAAAGCACTTTTCGGAATGGCCAAAAGCTGCTCCGTCGAATTTCTTTTAATGGTCTCAACATCATCGAATCGGTGTCCTTTCAGGGTTTGTTTGAGCTTCAGAAACAAAAAAAAGGTCGCATGAAGCCAAATCCGGCGAATATGGAGGCTGCTGTACTTTGAGGGGGGGGGGGGGGGGGTAGCGTTTATGGCCAAAAATTGTTGGACAAATTGCGACGAGTGAGATGGCGCGTTATCGTGATAAAGCATCCAGTCTTCGGACTCCCACTTCTGCGTCCGTTTCCTCCGAACTGCTTCACGTTTCACGTGGACGTCTCAAAACTTCAATGTGAAATTCCTTGTTGATTGTTTGTCCCTGTGAAGTATATTCATGGGGCACAACACCTTCACAGTTAAAAAAAAAAAAAAAAAAAACAAGTAACATGAAGAAATCGCCTCGAAACTAAACACGTTTAACTTTATCGGCTCACTACAGTGAACTGAGGCTAGTCAGGCTACACAATGAATTGCAACCCTTTCAGTCAACTTGTCTCGACATGCAGAGACATGTTTAGCACAGTCACAATTCCAAGCGTGACCTTGTTCTAAAAATAAACACCCTCTCCGGATACGTTTTGAACAGACCTCGTATAATTAAATATAATTAATATAATTTAAATATATTAATATTATTAATACCAGTATCAATTATTAGCGTTAATAATTAATTATCACTGGTCAACAAAGTTTTTGTCACAGAGATATTTTTACTTGAACTATGTGTAATTTTTTACTTGATTACGAAAATGAAAACAGAATTTTTCTATCACCCGCAGTTTTAGAGTGACACACGAATTTACATTACTTAGGATTTGAGTGAGAATAGGAAGGGGGCGAGGTCTGCCCCTTCCTCTTCCTCTGCTTATAAGTTGCTACACGTCACTGTTGACTTTCATTTGTCAGTTACTCATTTGATTTCACTCAGTGAACATCGTGCATTTTATTCGTGATTTTCCTTAATCATTTTTTGTGTCAGTGCGTTCGTATTGTTTCATGACAGAATGCCACGCAAGTGTGTCAACCATCCAAACCGTTTCTGTTATGTTTGCAGAGAGTTAACACTTAAATTTCAAAGGCGAAATTTCACCCCTCTCGTCAAAAAAGCATACGAACTTTATTTTGGTTGCAAGGTAGGGGATCAGAACAAGACGTAGGCACCTCATATATGCTGTATTACGTGTTTAAGACTTCTGACAGGCTGGCTAAATGGTCTCGTCAAATGCCGTTTGCTGTTCCGATGATATGGAGAGAGCCGAAAGACCATTTAACGGATTGTTATTTCTGCTTAACAAATATACTAGGCATTACTGCGAAATCTAAACATATGGTACAATACCCAAATTTACCATCAGCCATAAGACCTGTTTTACATAATAAACATTTGCCAGTACCAAGGCCACCGGAAACGTGGAGTTTAGATGATGAAAATGAAATTGATGTGCAATGGTAATGACGAAGCTCAACATGGTTTACTGACGGACGATGTTGATCCAATGTTTGAACCATCTTGTTCATCGACAGAGTCTCACTTAATATCTCAAGCAGACCTGAGCGAGCTTGTCTGTGATCTGAAATTGTCAAAAGATCAATCCGAACTTTCGGCTTCCAGGTTGAAAGGTTGGAATCTTCAAGAAAAAGGCACTAAGATATCTTTTTACCGCAAGCATCAAAGAAACTTTCTACCCTCTCATGAAAACCCTTGGCTAACAACATGATCCAAACGAATGGCCCCTATTTATTGATTCCTCGAAACTGAGTTTAAAAACTGTATTACTCCATAATGGAAATAAATACCCTTCAGTTCCATTAGCACATGCCGTACATGAAGGAATCATACGACAATATGCACCTGCTTGTGAAACATATCCAATATGATAAATACTTTTGGCATATCTGTGGAGACTTGAAAGTGATTGCACTTCTTCTTGGTTTATAACTGGGTTATATGAAATTCTGTTGTTTCCTCTGTGAATGGGACAGCAGAGCACGGGAAAGCCATTACTCAAAGAAAAACAATGGCCACTTCGACAAGCGTTGATTCCAGGGCATAAAAATCTCACCAGTTCACCTCTTCTTAATCCAAAAAAAGTTATTTGCCACCACTACATATTAAACTTGGTTTAATGGAAAATTTTGTTAAGGCTATAGATCAAAATGGGGGGGGGGGGGGGGGGTCTCTACTTGAAACAGAAATTTCCGAAGATCAGCAAGGTCAAAATCAAAGAAGGGATTTGTGGTCCCGCAAATTAGAGAAATCATGAGAGACAGGGCGTTTGATGAAACTCTAAGTGAAGTTGAAGGAGCAGCTTGGAGAGCATTTAAAGTAGTGAACACAAATTTCCTCGGAAACTTCAAGGCCGAAAATTAAGAGTCACCTGTTGAAGAACTTCTCAAGGCCTACAAAGACGTGGGGTGCAACATGTTGAAAATTCATTTTCTTGACTCGCATCTCGACTTCTTCCCAACAAACTTAGGCAATGTTAGTGATGAGCATGGGGAACGCTTTCATCAACAAATATCCACGATGGAGAAGCGATACCAGGGCAAGTGGAGCCCCAGCATGTTGGATGACTACTGCTGGACATTGTCAAGGGATGGCCCAGAGGCTAAATACAAGCGTAAATCATCAGTAGCCACATTTTAGGTGAATTCAATATGCATTTTCTACTTTGATATTGCTATTACGCCTATAAATTAGTCCAAATTTCATTTTCGATTCACTCAATATTGGTGGGTGATAGAAAAATTTTGAGGCCATTTTTGAACTCAGCGGTAAAAAACCTATAACATCCACCCATTTTTGTTCATGTGACAAATAAAAAGTTCGATTTTGTCAACCAATGTTATTAATACACTCCGTGTAAATATAAGACTATACACAGTACATCATATAGTCAAATATTATAATTAAATATTATTAATATTAATATTATCAATATCAGTTATTAACATCAATAATTAATTAATATAATAAGACTATACATCATTTAATTATTAAATAAAATATATAATTAAAGTGTGGAAATATTAAATACCTTGCTTAATGAGTGTCTTAACTTTAGATACCTTGACCTTGCACATATTTGGTTTTGTTTTACGTAACAGTTGTCATTATTTTTGCTTAGCTATATGTGTACAAATATGGAAATAAATATAGAAACAAGAGAATGTAGTTTAATTTTGTTGACTGAAATAAGACAGGTGATAGAGAGTTATGGCTTGTCTGAGTTGATAAATTTGTCTTTTAGTTTCCTTTGGAAGATTTTTAATGTCCTACATTGTTTTAGCGCTTGATCGAGTAAATTACAAAGATTTGCAACAGTTGAGGATAAGGATCGAGTCGCACAACCTACAGTAGTTCGGCTTTCTTAATATTTTTGGGGGGATGATTTCTGGTGCAGTATTGTGGGCGATTTGATACATATATGAAGCAATGTTTAGTTTGTGGATTTCTCCTAGTTTGAGAATTTTTAATTCGTGGAACGTTTGATCTGTACTTTCATTACGCTATTCGATTTATAAACTTTCCTAAATATTCTTTTTTGCATTACCACCAATAGCTGTAGCGAATATTGACATGTGCCTCCGTAAGAAGCTAAGAACTAATGCAGTATTGTAAGTGTGGGTACATCATGTTGAAGTATATGGATCGAAGAATCTGTTTTGGAAGTGCTGCACCTGCTTTCGTAATTATGAATGAAACCTATAATTTGTTGCATAGATCTTCAGGTTGCTCTTTGAATGAGAGGTTTGAATCGATGGTAATTCCCAAAAGTTTGGCCAATTGCACTGACTCGCTGAACAGGGATTGAATGTACGTGTAGGTTTAAAGGAGTCAACGATTTCTTTTTGGTAATGACGATATGAGCTGTTTTTTTTAATATTTAAGGATAGATAGTTTGTTGGCATTAAGACATTCATACACACTTCGGAGTTCAGGCTAGGTTGGGTTATGTTATGTTGTGTTATGTTATGCTATTTAGATTAAGTTAAATGTCGCCACCTACAATTGAAAATGTGAAAATATCTCGGGTTTTTGTACAGTCGCCAAACTGTGTGTGTGTGTGTGTGTGTGTAGTTGAAGTTATTAGCAATGGGTGTTACGAAGACTTTGTGTTTTTACCTTCAGTAAGTATATACATTATACAAAATAGTATAAAATATATTTCATAAAACACTCAGGGTATTTTATTCTACTACTTAATCCATATATAACCTTTGGTTAGCTTCCGCCAGAATTATTCATTCTGACGACGATCAAACTTTTCACTCCACCTTAGACCTACAGTTTAACGTGGAATCCGAACCACGCCCCATCAGCAGCCCAGCGTCGTAACCACTAGGCCCCCTAGGGTACCCATTTATCTACCAACCACTTTCTTTATTGTGTGGAAAGATGAACAGCTGGGTTTTGCTGCGCGCCGGTTGCCGTCAGGTCTCGAACCCGGGGCCGATGGATTCGTAGTCAGCGACGCTAACCACTACACCACCGAGGCTCATATATGAGTTTAATTTAAATAACGTGAGTAATGGAATATAACTAAGGTACGTTCATCCGTGTTTATTTGCGTTTCTACGCACGTACAAATGTTTACGTTATTCATTAAATACTTTATTCCTTGGTTATACAATCCAAATATTTGTTCATTTCCGCCGCCTCTGAGTTAAGATGTAGATTTAGTTGAAATCAAATATAAACAGAGAGCAATAGATTACGTCGACATGGCAACCATTTTCATTTTCTACGCGTGTTCAATACAGCTCAGATAGCATTTATCGAATTCATATTATTTTTTTCTTATATACAGGGTGTCTCATAAGTCCGGTCTCATAGGAAAATTTATTTTACATTAAATTTACAAAAGTAACACATTAAAATGAAAATAAATGGTCAAATTGATGTTCTTCTCGTTGTTCGCGCATGTTGATACGATGTTCCAAACTTAAAAGCACACGTGCCAAAGTCTCTGGTGTGATTTGTGCACAAACAGCAGGATATTTTCTTTAAGGTCTTCAGTGGTACGTGGACAGTTAGTGAACACAACGACTTAAGGTGACCCCACAGAAAAAATCTAGGGGTGTGAGGTCGGGGGATCTTGGTGGCCACTCGATTGGTCCCCTGTGTCCAATCCATCGCCCAGGGAGAACTTCATCCAACCAACGTCGCACCTCACGGCCAAAATGAGGCGGTGCTCCATCCTGCTGAAAGTAAAACCGATGTCGCGCTGAGAGTGGCATTTCGACCAAATACGGTTCCAACACATCATGCAACAACTGGGATTTCGTTCGGCATTAAGTCCTCCTTCCAGAAATACTGGTCCCAAAACAAGAATTCCATGAATGTCGCGCCACACCATTACTTTTGGCTTACTTTGGTGATGAGCATCAACAGTGACGTGAGGATTATCCTGCGCCCAGTACACGGTGTTGTGTCGGTTTACGTATCCGTTCAGGTGGAAACACACCTCATCGCTAAATATGATATCGTCCGCTAGGTTTGTTTTTGATTTAAACCATTCACAAAATTGAAGTCGTCAATCTGTATCATCCCCATGTAATTCTTGTACAAAATATATCTTGTACGAATGAAATTTGTGACGTTGCAATATTCAGTGTACAAATGTCTTTGGATGTCCATTTTCATATGCAATCTTTCTCAACGATCATTGTGGACTTACTGCGATCCTGGAAAGTACATTAATACTGCTTTCAGCACCAGCTGAAGTTCTCGAGCGACCTGCTCTTGGTTTGTCCTGAACACTCCCGTTCTCCTTGAATCTTGAAAGCATTCGAACTGTATCAATACGAGGTGCAGTCAATAAATCCCCGGAATTGTTCATTAAAAACAGTCAATAAATTCTGCGTATTTGTTGACTGCACCTCGTACTCCTTATTCATACAATATTAAATTAATTTCTATTATTAAATAAAATTCAATTTTACCGTTTTCGTTTAACTGTTAAACTAAACATATGTATGTACTATGTATGTATGTGTAGTTATACATACATACGTACGTACGTATGTATGTATTAGTGATGTAGCGGATGTCATTTTTTTCACATCCGCGGATGCGGATGCGGATGAGATGTTTGATTTCAACATCCGCGGATGCGGATGTCTACATTTTCGTTATTTTTAGGATATATTCGAGATTTGTTGTGTTTAACGTATATAATAAGTTATTATATAGAGAGAGCTGTAGCTGTAGTATATGTAGTATAATTGATTAATTGTACAATAATTGCTATACTTTTCTCTGAACATATAAAATAATATCAAGCATCTAACTAACTATACAGGGTGGGCGTAAGTTTCCATACATAGGAAAATGTAAACGTTGTTTTTATGTTTCAGATACCCTAAGAATATGCGTTTGTACGATCTTGTTACTGATGAAGCAAATTTTACGCAATGGAGAGGTTAATCGGCAAAACATACGTTGGAGTAATGCTAACCCTAACTGGCTGAGTCCGACGAAGATGCAAGTTGCCGGTAAAGTGATGGTGTGGGCCGGGATATGGGGTGACAGAATTATTGGACCAATTTTTGTCAGTGGAAATCTTAATGCCGAAAGGTATTTAACATGTGCAAGAAGAGATTTTCCCACCTGCTAAACGAGGAAGGTAATCTTCCCAGTTTACTTCAGCAAGATGGAGCTCCACCTCATTATGGTCTTCACGTGCGTCGGGTTTTGGATCAGCAGTTTCCGGATGCTTGGGTTGGTCGGCGGGTCCTGTGGAGTGGCCTCCCAGATCCCCAGATCTCACCCCTTGATTTCTATCTTTGGGGGCACTTGAAGGCCATGGTGTTCAGGAAAAGATACGAGACATAAATCATCTAAAGGAACGTATCACAACGCATTACAAGCATAACGTCAAACTGTGCTAATGCGTGTCATCAACAGTGGGGAACACGTATTGAAATGTGTTTTCAAAACAATGGCAACATGTAGAGCATTATATAAATAAAATGGTTGCCATAAAAAAATGTTATTTTCCTATGTATGGAAACTTACGGCCCACCCTGTAGAAATCAATTAGTGAATTCGTCTGCAAATAAATTCGTTATTTTGTTGAGTTCAGCCACAATTAGAAACCATAATTGTGTTACCAGGATGCGGGACGTGAACCCAACTCAAATGCACCCCACCGACCTCTTTCCAACCTCCACCCTTATAGAAAGAGATCTTTAATTAGCTTGATAACTATTTATATTAAGTTTAAAGTTTTATTAGGCATATTTATAAATGAGTAATTAAAATAAGTAAACTAAGATGTTCATCGTTTAATGTTCAAACTTAATTTAGGAAGGTTATGCTAAGGAACATTAATTTTTCTGCCTTTTCTGCTGCCAGTCTGTTTCTCTTTTCATCATATATTAATCCAGCACTGCTAAATAATCTCTCGCTTGGTACGTTTGTTGGAGGACAGGCTAAATGTTTCCGCAAGTTTACTCAAGTATGGATAGATATTCTGCGTATTTTTCCACCAACTAATAGGATTGTCACATGCAGCCAGGCGTTTTTCTTGGTGATAGCTCTCGATCATTTTTACTACATCTTTTGACATCGCGTAGGTCTCGTCATCGCTGCTTGACTCAAGAAACTGATGAGACAGATTCTGTGATAGATTGCTTGTTGAAGGTGTTGGTTCTGTACTGAAACTTTTATTCTTTGGTGGGTGGCGAAGCGACAGATTCAAGAGATTGAAGCTCTTCAACTGCTTTGCCAAGTGATGATTTAACTCATTCTAATGTACTAGGTGAAAATAACTTAGCTTTTGTAACGTGGATCTAAGTAGGTTGCAAGAGAGTAACTTCATACAAGAACAGCCTCTCGTCTTGTCGCTTGCATCACTTTTGCGCACAATGAACTAGTTCTATTAATATAGTAGAATTTGATAATTTCCGCTTATTAATGACGTTTTATCTCAACGGTCCACATCCGCACAACATCCGCAGTCCAAAGTGCGGATGCGGATGCGGATGCGGATGCGAGAAAATGTGCGGATGTTCCGCGGATGCGGATGCGGATGCGGATGCGGATGCGGATGCGGATGTGACCTACATCACTAGTATGTATGTATGTATGTATGTATGACTATAATAGGTTATTTATAAGCGCCCATTCTGAGATCGAATCACTAAAGTCATTTTGAATTCAATAACACTTTTAAAGAGCGAAACGTGAAGCGTTTTTGAACCCAGCTTATCTTATTTATACATGCAGAAGATGATGATGTCTGTTCTTTGTTCTTTTATACACGCCTAAACGGCTTGGGTAACCAAGTATAAATTTAGTATACACGTTAAGGGAGAACTAGGGAAGGATTCAGTAACAAACCCGCCCCTCCCAGTCACCCACCCTTAGGTTGTATTTTGGGGAGCTTTTGCTACGTTTACACGTAGACAGAGGAAGGTAAGCAATATTAGGATTGCCATTACATAGCTAAATAAACAAATTATTCCACACTCGCATTCTGGTTTGGTTTGAAGCGTTGCTATGTTACGATTTGGTTTCTTTCAGAATGCACTTTGAGAAAACACCTTCTAATAGTTGCCTCCAAATGACAGTTTTGATTGTATTATTTGAAATTCTTCAGGAACGGAGAAAAGTGATAAGCAGATAGATTAATAAAATGACAGATAGAGATATTATATATATATAGAAAGTAGATAGTGATAGGCATACATAGATAGAAGAATAGATAGTGATAGGCATACATAGATAGAAGAATGGCTAACTAGATAGGCATACATAGATAGAAGAATAGATGGCTAGATAGGCATACATAGATAGAAGAATAGATACCTAGATAGACGTACATAGATAGAAGAATAGGTGGTTAGATAGGCATACATAGATAGAATAATAGATACCTAGATAGACGTACATAGATAGAAGAATAGGTAGTTAGATAGGCATACATAGATAGACAAAGGATGGGTTATGTAATTTTTTCTTAAAGTTTAAAGTAATTTCAAACTGGAAATTTTTTGCGATATTTGTAACGAAAGAATTAGTTAAAAAGACAATAACATAAGGCACCAAATTAAGAATGTCTTTGTCGCTATCAAAATCAACCTGACCTGAAGAGGAGTTTTGGTTTTTAAGTTCGAAACTGTAGTATATATATATATATATATATAATCATGCTAACTGACATCGATGAGGACGTTACCAAAGACAGCACAGTAACATCCTTTGCCGATGACACAAAGCTCAGTAGAAAAATAAGAAATCCAGAAGATATAGGATCTCTACAAACAGACATGAACAGAGTCTACAAATGGACGGAAGACAACAATATGAAGTTTAACGCAGAAATTTCAACTGTTACGGTACGGAGAAAGGGAGGACCTAAAATCCATGGAATATTATACCCTAAATGGACAGGAAATTCAGAGAAATTCTAGAGCAAAAGATTTAGGGGTTGTAATGACTGATGATGCGAAATTTGAAACCCAAAATAAGATAGCAGTAAACAGAGCAAAGAGAATAACTGAGCAGATACTGAGAACCTTTAAACGATGGGATAGGAATATAATGATTCCTCTACTGAAAACACTGATCATACCCAACTTGGAATACTGCTCAGTCCTAACATGCCCATATAAAAAAGAAGGCATTAGACAGCTAGAAGGGATTCAGAGAGGCTTCACAGCCAAGATCAATGGGTGCAAAGAACTAAATTACTGGGAAAGGTTACGCGAAGTAAACCTATATTCACTGGAAAGAAGAGAGAGATACACCATTATTACACTTGAAAATAAATGGAGAAACTAGTCCCTAATCTACTCTGAACCCTGTAACTCCCAAACAACAGTGGAAAGTAGAAAAGGAAGACTGTGTCGTATTCCCAAATTAAAGGCTAGACAGGGAATATCCTTAACCCTGAAAGAAAATAGTTTTGTTGTGAAAGACCTAAGGAACACGAATGGTGTTGCAGTGGACATCTTCAAAAGAAGATTAGACGCCTGGCTCAGAACAATCCCCGATAGCCGGGTCGTACCTGGCTATGTGAGGGTGGAGAATACAAGAAACCAAACTCACTACTTCACCAGGCAACTCGAGAGGAGGGGCGACAAGCTTGACCTTCGTGAATGAGGAATCATCGCACGGAACATTTGAAAGGTTGAAAGGTATATATATATATATATATCAGGTCATCCCATAAGTAATGTCGTTTTTTTGTATTGCTAAACTCGCGTCGTGTTTGCACATGTTTCTGGGTATATTTTGTGGAGAACTCGAAATTTTATGTGTTTAGACATGTTACTTCTCAGTCTAAGTGAAGTTTCCTCGCGTTAACAATCTTCGTTTATTTCACCCTTACGGATAAGATGATGGAGGTGTCAGAGGAACACATTAGGCCTATAATGCTTTATGAGTTTAGAAAAGGAAATAACGCAACTACAGCCGCAAAAAATATTCAGGATATTTATGGGGAAGAAGCTTTAAATGTAAGGAAATGTCAACGATGATTCCAGAAGTTTAGGTCTGGTGACTATAGCTTAACTGATGAAACGTGCTCAGGCCGACTGTTGAGTTCAATGATGACCTTCTGATAGCTATACTCGAAGGAAATCCTGCTGTAACTGTTAAAGAACTTACCCAGCTACTAAATTCGATCTGTTCCACAGTTCATCGCCACCCGCAACGACTGGGAAAGTTGTCGAAACTTGGGAAGTGGACTCCCCATACGTTGTCACCACACAACTGTAGAGAGCGTGTGAACATTTCCTCTTCATTGCATTCTCGGCAAATTCAAGCACCGTTTCTGAATCGACTCATTACTGGGGATGAAAAATGAGTGCTTTATCACAATGCTAAGCGTCATCGACAGTGGATTAGTGCTGGAGAATCTGCTACACCACAGCCAAGAGGACATCCGCACCCCAGGAAGGTTTTGCTATGCGTTTGAGGGGATATTCAAGGACTAGTTTATTTTGAACTGTTGCAGCCCAATCAAACCATTACAGCCGAAGTCTACTGTCAGCAACTTCAAAGACTGAGCGCTGCATTGCAAACAAAACGTCCTTCTTTGGCCAATCGCAAGGGTGTTGTGTTTCATCAGGACAACGCGCGTCCTCATACTGCTCGAATCACCACTACCAAAATTAAACAGCTTGGTTGGGAAAAAATTCCACATCCTCCGTATTCACCAGACCTTGCCCCATCAGCTTACCACCTATTCAGAAGTCTTCAAAACTATTTTGAATGGCAAGAACTTGAAAGTTTCGAGGCTATCAACATTGCCCTCTCCGAGTTTTTTGCTTCTAAACCGAAGGAATTTTATCAACATGAAATTGAAATGCTTGTAGAGAGGTGTCAGAGAGTCATATATATATATATATATATATATATACAGGGTGGGCTGAAAGTAGCTCCCTATTTTGGATTGGTAAAAAAAATACGATATTATCTATTTATTTCAGAAGAAATAATATGAAAAGGTAGGCATACATGGTAGGTTTTCTATAAAATTCAATGTGGGCTCCAACTCTTTCCACCAGCTTCTGGAGCCGCCCAGGAATGGCGTCCACTGACTTTAGCAGGAACTCCGGCGGATGGAGGACATGACTTCCCGAATTCGGTCCTCCAGTTCTTCCAATGTCCTCGGTTTGGTGCGGTAGACTTCTTCCTTACCCACCCCCAAAGAAAGAAGTCGCACGGTGTCAAGTCGGGGCTCCTGGCTGGCCATTGATGTGGACCACGACGACCCATCCAACGCCCAGGGAAGTGGGCATCCAGCCACTCACGGACAACAAGAGCGAAGTGCGGAGGGGCGCCATCTTGCATAAATATCAGATCGTCGATGTTCTCCATGTGCTGACAACCGGCCAGACCTCGTTTCGCAACATAGCAAGGTACCGCTCAGCATTCATGGTGTTGCGCAGAAGGAACGGGCCCACAACATGATCTGAGGTCATACCACACCACACCGTTACACTGAACCGATTCTGTCGTTTTTTCAGCGGTAACCGTGCGACTTCTTTCTTAGGGGTGGGTAAAGGAAGAAGTCTACCGCACCAAACCGAGGACATTGGAAGAACTGGAGGACCGAATTCGGGAAGTCATGTCCTCCATCCCGCGGAGTCCTGCTAAAGTCAGTGGACGCCATTCCTGGGCGGCTCCAGAAGTGGTGGAAAGAGTTGGAGCCCACATTGAATTTAGAGAAAAACCTACCATGTATGCCTACCTTTTCATATTATTTCTTCTGAAATAAATGGATAATATACGTATTTTTTTACCAATCCAAAATAGGGAGCTACTTTCCGCCCACCCTGTACATATATATATATATATATATATATAGGCATGTCGACATGAGAAACAGATCATATTTTTCTTTCCGTAAAAACAACATATTTCATGTAATTATTGTCTAATAGGGGTTACCCAACAAACCAAAGATCCCTTGGTTTTAGGGATACCCTAATTATTTAAGTCTTATCTCTATTTCTCATTTGTTCCTTGTAAACCACTAACCTAACCTAACCTAACCTAATTTAATCTAGTTTAATTGCTTAATTTAACCTAACCTAACCTAGCCTTCTTTATTTTACAAGAGCAATGTTTCTCGTCTTTTATGCTTGTGTGGTTTGACATCGTGGGATCTCAACCAGATGAAAACTATTATCTTAACCTAACCAGACTCATTCTAATGTCATCTAATCTAACTCGCTGACGTAGGTTGAATTAGGTCTCGATAATCTGGCCTTTCAACGCTTTTTCACTTAAAAAAAAATTATTACACTTGCTTTAATTATACCATGCAATCGACTTATCTTGTGTATGCTTTCACGAGGACACACACACACACACACACACACACACACACACACACACACACACACAAACATATTATATATATATATATATATGTGTGGTGTGTGTGTGTGTGTGTGTGTGTTGTAAGTCTTGTAATTTAACAACGGACAAGACGAAGGCAATAAGATGCGATCTATGCCAATCTCTTACTGACTACAGATGCCTGGAATGGGAAGATAACACTCTACAACAGAGTTTCGGTTCAGAAAAAAAAATGGGAATAACATTCGGTCGTTCTTAATATTTCGAGTGTGCTGATTCCAAACCTGAAAACAGTTTTTTTCTATCACGTCACGTTTTTTGCAATGACTGCTTAAAATCTTCACCAAAAAATAAGAATATATTGATAAACAGATAGGCTTTATCATATGGAACAGTTTAATTATTGCTATACTTCAACATATATGCACAAAATTAACATAAAACTCTCGTATTATACTGTTTTCAACTCATTATTTGTATTTATGCTGACGTTTGTGTGATGCTTCTGGTTGGTCACGCTTTAAATTCCAGCAGAAATCGGCCAGCATAGCGGGACTCCATTCTCCTTTGTATTGGCTCTCCATTGTGGCTATATCCTGGTGGAATCCCCGTGTTCGTCGCTAACAGCAGATGCATTTTCCGGAAAGAATGAGAGATGTGAATGCAAAAAATTAATTTTCAATGACATCTTACATCTGAGACGTTGGTATGAGTTGATAAGTTGATCCACAAGTGCAGCATAATTGTTGTACTTAGTCTTTCCTAGTAGACCGCTGCACACGTTTTTGAATGCACGCAAGGCTGCCAACTCAACCTCACCCATCACCGCTTCAAAGTGTTCGTCTAGCATGAGTTGGCGAATTTGAGGGCCGACGAATATGCCTTCTTTAATCTTGGCATCACTTTTTTGGGAATTTTCCTCTAGATATTTGAAGGCAGGCTTATCCTGTTTCAACGCCTTTGCAAATTGTTTCATCAGCCTAGTTTTATGTGAAGTGGCGGCAAGATAACCTTTTCCTTTCGTACTAGTGGTTCGTGAATAACATTGTGAGATCCAGGTGAGGAATTGTCTCGCGGCGGTCATACTGAGCGTGTGTAGTGTTCAGACCTTGCTCGGCTATCCCACTTGCATAGGAAACACATGTATTTCGTATAGCCAGTTTGCAATCCATTGAGAATAGCCACAACCTTCAAATCTGCGCAGATATGCCATTCATGTTCATTGTATTTTATACAGTCCAGAATAAAAACAACATTGTCATACGTTTCTCTCAAGACGACTGAATGAGCGATCGGAATAGAAGGCATTGTGTTCCTATTGTGTAGCAGTACACCCTTAACATTGTACAGAGATGCATCAATGAGCAATCTCCACTGATTCGATTCATAGCACAAACCCAGAGCATTCAACAGACCATATATATCAATGCAATAACAAAGATTGTTCTTCATTGTGAAATATTCCTGCAAATCCAAGGAGCGCTTTCGGAATGCTGTAATTCGTACGTCTTCCGCCAGCAGATTCCATTCTTGCAGACGTGAAGCCAGCAGTTTACTTTGTTGCTTGGTAAGTATTAAATCACGGACCAAATCATTGAGTTCAAGCTGCGTGATGAGATGTTGTTCTTTCTTTGACTCGACTTGAGCTTCATAGCATTCGCCGTCTCATTCCGATTTGTCAGAATCTGTGTTATCGGTCGGCATTTCAGCTGGAGGACGAGGGATGGGTATATCTGTAGAATGTTCCACAGGATGCATAGCAGAACGAAGATTTGGGTAGACTATAGCCTTTTCCCTTTTCTGTGCAACCTGTAATGTGAGACAATAGACATGTTGACTACTTAAGATAGCATAATTGTGTAATACATTATGCAGAGCAGGTATGCTAAAATGTGCTAAAAACAACAAATTTGGCGTATATTCAGAAAAATAAAAGATTCAAACCTGTGATCTCGTTAAGCAGAGTCCAGCGGCTCTTCCATATCATTGGGACACCGAATCCCAGACCAGGACCGGTGCCTTTGAACCATGCAGCTAACGAGCTTGTACATCTCACACAGCAGATATGAGGCGCCAGTGCTTGTCTGATCACCAACTTTGCATGCGAAGTATAATTCATAAGCTTTTTCACATGAGAAGTCGACTTCCTTTATACTGTTTAACGTTAATGTTCCACAAATATAACAAAAAACTGTCTGGCGAATTTTTTGCACTCTCTAGGCATTGTAGCATAACATCAATAAAAACCTGTAAATAAGAAAATGATAGATCGATTGCAATTTCACACAATATAGACGTTGTCGGTGAAATATACATAATTTGTTAGCGGTTATTCAATAATACTCACTTATAGCACCGATTTATGATAAAATATGGCTGACAATTTTGTTTTAAATGATTAATGAAAGAAATTTTTTATAAAATCAAAGTGGAAACACAGAGCCGAACATCACCACCACAGCATATGCATGACTGAACAAAATATAAAAGATGCGTTCAGAGAACCAGTGGTTCTCAAAATGATACAATGAAATAGGGTCATTTTCATAAAATCGGTGGGTGATACAAATAAATGAGTGTTATTTTCGCAATCTACACATATAATTAGCCATAAAAATGACGATCTCATTTCCGGTTTTTTTTTCACTGTTGTGCAGTGTATAATCAGATCTTTATAACAAGTGACAAAAAGATAACTGGAATAAAATTCTTCTGTGAAGATTATTTCACGGAACTAAATTCTTTTGCGGTCAGAACAAATGACTGAAGGAGAAACCAAAGGAGAAAATGAGAATGTAGAAAAGAGAGGAAACAGAGAAAGAAACAGAAACAGTGAGTAAACCAACACCCGAAAAGGTCGAAAGTGAGAGCGAAAAAGAGAGACACCAAAAATAACGCACGAATATCAAATGGAGAACACTGACATAAATAGCGAAAAACAAAAGGACAACTCCGATAATATACAGAAGTTATCTCCAAAGAATGAAATAAAACAAACTCCAAAAACAAAGGCCCCGAAGAAGACTGTAAACATAAATATGAGCCTGGAAAATATTCAAGGGCTAAAACTGAACCACTCGCTAAGCAAAGTTTCATGCCAGCAAGGATTTATAGATGAAACAGAAGCTGCTATCGTGTGCCTTACAGAAACACATCTTAAAGACGATCAGGGAGACTGAAAACTGCGAATACTGCATAGCTAAAAAAAATACAAATCGATGACTATAATATACAGCACTACGAGCCAATGGAACACAAAGACGAAAATGTGACTATGTTGTATATACGGCTATATATATATATATATGATGAATAAAACCACGAAGGAAAGGAAACACAAAAAGGTGCTCAAGCGCTTTCGTCTAATGACATCCTCAGGAACACTGAAGTACATAAAAGGGTTACAGCCATATATAGGTTACAGAAAGAAAAAAAATAAATAAATAAATAATGTGTGTGTGATATATATATATAATATAATATATATATATATGTATAATATATATATATATATATATACGCAATAAACGGAGAAGTAAAAATAAAAATTAAAAATTAAAGGATTATAATTATCAGAGAGGCATACAGATTTGTAAGGAAAAAATATCAATTTTTAGCACAAGATCAAATGAATTATAAAAATACAAATTATACTGGAAATCTGCCCGGGTTTTAACACTGCCTTTTTTGGTTAAGTTTCGATGTATATAAAAATAAAATGAAAATTAAAAGTTAATAAAGTAGCATACAAGTTTACCAAAGATTTAGCGTTCTACCTTCTTATCTAAATCTGTTTTGAAGGATTTCAAAAAACAGGATCGAGTTGAAAAAGACCTTGGCCTTATGTTGAAGTTATTTGAAAGTTGGATAATGGCAGACTCAAGAATATTTCTATTAACGATGTTGCTAGAGTGGAATAAAACTGAAGCATTATTCCAATCAATACAGTGGGATAACTCTGACAAATGGACAAAAAGGGCACTGGACAACTGTCCTGTTCTATAATTCATTTGATCTTGTGCTAAAAATCGATATTTTTCCTTACAAATCTGTATGCCTCTCTGATAATCCTTTAATTTTTAATTTATTTTTACTTCTCCGTTATTGCGTATATATATATATATATATATATATATATATATATATATATATTATTTATTTTCTTTTTTTCTTTCTGTAACCTATATATAGGCTGTAACCCTTTATGTACTTCAGTGTTCCTGAGGATGTCATTAGACGAAAGCGCTTGAGCACCCATTTTGTTTTCCTTTCCTTCGTGGTTTATTCATCATAAATATTTTTCACGTGTTACTTTCGTGAAATAATATTTCATTATATATATGTTAAACACAGACCGTGCATGGAACAAGGAACTCTTCTGGGAAAATTAAATCCACTATAGTCCGAATAAGTAATGGTAAATGACTTATTCGGACTATAGTGGATTAATTTTCCCGAAGAGTTCCTTGTTCCATGCACGGTCTGTGTTTAACATATAAGTTTCTCAGGGGACCATTCTGAGTTTGTGTGATATTATCAGTATATATATATATATATATATATATATATATATATATATACTAATATATATATATATATATATATATAATATATATATATATAATTACATGGTTATAAAAGCAAGTATGATTATGAAAGCGCTCCAGGTACCATATTTTGTGCTTTAGATGGAGATTTGGTTCCCGAAGGGAGGCAGGATTAACCCGTAGATTTTTATTTGACTTCCTAATTATATAATGTTTGTTGTACAATAACAAATCCGATTAGTAGTATGGGAGCGCCAGAAGAGGGCCTCTGATTTCACGCGTGGCATCACATGGCAGGGGGCACAATCCCCTATGACAGAAAATGACGGAAAATGATGGAAAATGAGAGAAAATTAGGGGGAAAGTAAGGAAGTATACATTCTGGAAACTGATCCCATATGCTTTATATAGGCTACTTGTAATGCGTGTATATGTTTCGGTGGCGTAACCTCTCAGCAATGGTTAAAGCTTTCCTCTTATGGAGGTCCCTATGTCCCAAGCGCAGTATATATACAGTATGTAGAGATAGACAGACAGACAGACAGAGAAATATATGATTGGAGTTCCATGCTTAATCTACTTTGTAACTGTGATCATATAACGGAGGGGACCCACAGCTTTACGGAGAAGGGGAGATTAAAAACTATTCTGAATATATGTAATAAATATAAGCATAATAAATTATTAGGGTACAGTATTAAACTAAGTCTTAACAACAGTTATAACTAACATTTGAGGAAAAATAGAGAGAGATAGATAAAATCAGATAGAGAGATACAGTAAATGGTTCCAGAGCTAACTCAAGGACTTAAATATTAATTTGAGATTATTCCAATTTCTGAGTCTTTGTTACAGAAATAAACACTTGCATAATCCACCCTCAAGTGTAATATGCCTATAGCGTCATCTTAAGTAAATGAACTCACAATATATATATATATATATATATATATATATATATATATATATATATATATATATATATATATATATATATATGTGTGTGTGTGTGTGTGTAAGCTTATTTTTCACTCTTCAAAATGTCCTCATACGGCTTCAGTCCTCTTTAAAGGAGTTAACATGTGATTTTTAGTATTAATAATAATAATAATAATAATAATAATAAATAATAATGGTAAATAATAACTGTAGCTGGTCAAGTAGAAAATAGAATATTCATAAATATATGAGAAAACTGATACGTTTAGGCTTATTTTAATATCCCCATCCGTAAGAAACAGTAATCAGTTTTACTGTCAACAGTCAATTTGTACAGATCACAAAAGGAATGGGTTTTTTTTTCATGGCTCCAAGATATTTTAGAGTTCATGGTTTATGAGCAAGCTGCATGGAAACGTCAAACTTAAATTTAACTCAAGTAATAGGTTTGAATTATTACTGTGAGCGGTGAGGCTCTGGTTCGCTCTCGCTTACTGGCACCTGGGTTGAAATGAGTTGACCGAGTGCCCCGTTTATGCTTAGGTTAAAGGTAATCCTCGGGGGCATACTCACCCTAACGTAGTGGGACTGTGAGCTTAATGATGGATTAAATAAAATCATATTTTTCAATAAAAAGTAAAATTGGATCTCACCCAGGGTCAACATTATCCAAGATTGTGTAACTTCTTCAAATTCATATTCGATCTCTGACTTCGTGTTTTTATCTAAATATATTACATTTAGTTTCATCATTAAATCTAATTAAAAGGTTTCATTAAATATAACTAAAATGTTTCGAAATATGAAAGACATAAAGTGAAAATTTGAATAGGAAAGAAGGAATTGAATGAATATTTAACCATATCAAACATAGTTATAATAAGCATTTCTCTCTCTCTCTCTCTCTCTCTCTCTATATATATATATATATATATATATATATATATATATATATATATATATAATATGAACTTTTAGTACAGTTTTATATTTACACAAAAACTAATCGGCTTAAAAGTTGTCTCCTCCTTGTGTGTATATATATATATATATATAAAGGACCAACGCTCTCAGCGAGGCTTTATTCACCCTTTATCCTCGATTTCTTAAAGAAGAAAGCAAAAACGAAACAAAAGAATTTGACGCAGTCCAAAAATTGGCAAAAACAAAATGTTAAAAAAAAATGTTTTGGTATAAAATGCGAGTAAATAAAGATAAATTATAATAATATCAGCAAAGAAAGCGAACAATATTTATAAATCAAAGGAGCACGCTAGGAAAGTACCAAGTTTAAGCTTTTTATCCTCCTCCTTGAATTATCGCAATCAAAATAAATCCAAGAGTGACGGCATCTACTCTCTTGCAGGCTTTTCAAGGGCATTCCGAACCGCTTCAACAAATCCACCAAAATTTAAGCGTAATTACGGGCGTTTCGCGGTTTGCGTTGATCTACGACCGGGGATCAACCCCTTAGATTACTCTTATGTCTTCCTCGCCCCGGTTATTTACTCCTCATATGACGTATCTAACATATGAAACAAGAACCGTATATATATATATATATACATATATATATACAGGGTGTATGATAAGTAACTCCCTATTTTAAAATTCGTATAACTTTGCCATTTCTTACTCTATTTTAATGAAACAAACTGTAAATTATTCAGTATTTATTGAGGTATTCATTTCCAAACATTTACATGCACTTTACATGCCGGGAACAAAGTATCAGTTGTACTCCCTACTATTTGGGAACTATTAGGAACTCTTAGTAGGCTAACTGTATTTTTGCGCTCATGTCAGTAACTGACAAAAATATTTTGCGACGGAGGGTATCCGAATTATCTACGGGTCGCTACATCATCTGAACGCAAAGTAGAATCATCGATCCAACTTCCGAACGCAACCAATGACGTATAACATCATTGATCTAATGGGAGGTTGTAATGCGGCGTAGTCAAGACATAACGTCAGTTAAATATACAAAAAATGTAATTCATTTTATTATTAATACAGTACGTCTCCACATCAATACATAAATAATAATTACGAATGATAGACCCCATTGATGTAATCTATTTCTCACGAAATTTTATTACATTTTATTACATTTTACATTTTATTACATTTAATCAGGAATTTTCCAAAATATATCAGCTTTATACTATTTTTTACTTTACTGTATTTTCTGTTTTAACAGACTTCATTATTTACATTCCAAATAGAATTTATATATTTTATTATAATATGCAACCTGCAATATAGCAAGCACAGTATTCTATGACTTATTCATTTCTTGTGTGTAATCTAGAATTAAATGTAACATACATAATACATTACTCGTACGTTATTATATGTTGCATGTAATAATATTTTTAGGAGTTTATTAAGAACTCCAAGATTTATAGATGGTGCTCCTTCTAGTGCTAGTATGATGTTTGTAGTCAATAGGGTGCCTAACTGTGCCAGAGTCATACGCAGTTTTGTATTTAGATTTTTCACCAGGCTTGGTGAGTCAGTTAGTAAGATAATAGAAGCCATGGTCAGTGGTTAGTAGACTGATCTCCGAAATATTTTATAAATCTCAAATCTGGAAGCATTGGCGTAGGCAACTGTATGTTCATTATTCATAGTGATTCACTGGCCTACATAGTCACTGCTCTGGACAACTATCTCTTAACCTTCTATGGGCCACTTGTTTAATGTTTGTACCTGTTGAATCTGAAACAAAGTGTTTGTTGTTGTTGTTGTTTGTTGTTGTTCTTCATCTCTCGTGTCTAATATTGATTTCTTTGTATGGTATTGGTTTCATACCTTCAATAATGACTTTGTATTTGTTTTGTATCTATAATAATAATGATAACTTAAGATTAATATATACTTTAATTAATAATTCTTATTTATGATTTATATATAATTAATTAATAATAATAACAACTGGGTTTTATATTTAATTAAGAGCCCGGTAAAGCCTAAAGCTTAAGAGCTTAAGGGCCAATAAATAGTCCAGTTTCACAATTATTTATGTTAAAAACAAAAAACAAAATTTAAAAATGTTATTTATTTTATCAATAAAATTTATTCAATTCAATTCAGTTCAAAAACCTGAAAACAAAATATGACTTCGAAAAACATGACCAAGAAATAAAATATATTTTTATTAAAAATGTTTCCCCACATAATTTGTCTATTTTCTCTGCATTCCCCTCTAAATATAGAAAATAGTTTTAGGGTTAACTCATTTATTTTTTCATTTGCATTTCATACCAGAGGTAAAAGAAATATATATATATAATATATATATATATATATATATATATATATATATATATATATAATTAAGTTTTGCGGAAACCAATGTTTTGGACAAAGTCGAAATTTTTTGCAAAGATCGTAAATGGTTGCCATTGGTCTCGTGGAAAATAACTAACCAATCAAAACGACCACCTAACCTTGTGTAAGCCGGTTTCCGTAAAACTTTATATATATATAGTTACGATAGAAGTGTTCTTCGGGAACCTTATGCTCAATAGGAATATGAAAACAAGAGATACGACTCTCAACATTTATTGGCCAAACGTTTCGGTCCACTCAGGGGCCATCTTCAGTGACTAAATAGAAGCATCTAAAAAAATAATCATAAAACTAAAGTAAATACAAATGTCAGACTGTACAATAATAAAATCTAATACAAAAAAAAGTTAAAAAATTGTTAACAAAAAAAAAAACTATCTGGATTATAAAACAAAAAAGTAAAACTAAAACAAGTTAAAATTTCAAAAATTAAAAAGTTTAAGAATGTTAAGTTTAAAATTTAAAAAAATTTATAATTTTTTTTAAAAGGACTAACCTGGATGGTAAAAGTTACAAATGACAAGTGGAGAGAAAGGAAAAAACAACTTAAGTTAGTGCTTTAGTTGCGTTAAAAAGGTGTTGGTTGGTTAGGAAGTATGCAATTTTATCGAGGAAAAGCTATCGTTTAGTTCTGGATTTAATTTCTTGATAAAAAGGGATTCTAAAATTTTAAGATCAAGTGAATTAGAAGCAGACGACAAAATCGCAAAGGAGTCCTGGGGGCACGGGTGGTCATGGGTCTCTGAATGATGCCGAATAGCAGAGGATTCAGGAGTGGAAAGAGGGCGAGAAGTTCGATAAGAGAAACCCAAATGCTTCGAAATCCTAAGTTTTAACTGTAGGGCAGTCTGCCCCACATAACGACTTTGGCAGGTCGCACATGTATATAAATAAATAACAAAGGATCTCAAAAGTATGGGGAGGTGATCTTTCTGGCGAAAAAAGGATTGCAGAGAATAAGAATTAGAATTAATGATTATAAAGTCGCATTGAGGGAAGTGTCTGTCCAAAATAAAGTGGACATCTTTATTAAGTTGAAAAGTTAGTTGGTCTAAAAATGGAAGCTTAAGATAAACCTTCTCTTTCGGAACAGTGGACTGAATTATTTTAGGTGAATATAGGTTATTTAAAAATTTAGAAATTAAAGTCTCAAAAGTCAAAGTACAATAAAAATTATAGTTGAAAAATCTCTTAAGATACTGAATTTCTAAGTCAAATAAAGACCAACTTGAACAAAGGTGATAGGCTCTAAAAATACGACTTTTAATACTAGCCAGCTTAAAACAATAAAATTTCGTTTCTTGATGTTACCATAAATAAACATAGTACAGGCTTCTCAACACAAGTATACAGAAAACCAACTACTACCCAACTCGGTACTCATTTTTTCAGCAATATTCCACTTAGTTTTAAGCTGGTTAGTATTAAAAGTCGTATTTTTAGAGCCTATCACCTTTGTTCAAGTTGGTCTTTATTTGACTTAGAAATTCAGTATCTTAAGAGATTTTTCAACTATAATTTTTATTGTACTTTGACTCTTGAGACTTTAATTTCTAAATTTTTAAATAACCTATATTCACCTAAAATAATTCAGTCCGCTGTTCCGAAACAGAAGGTTTATCTTAAGCTTCCATTTTTAGACTAACTAACTTTTCAACTTAATAAAGATGTCCACTTTATTTTGGACAGACACCTCCCTCAATGCGACTTTATAATCATTAATTCTAATTCTAATTCTCTGCAATCCTTTTTTCGCCATAAAGATCACCTCCCCGTGCTTTTGAGATCCTTTGTTATTTATTTATATACATGTGCGACCTGCCAAAGTCGTTATGTGGGGCAGACTGCCCTACAGTTAAAACTTAGGATTTCGAAGCATTTGGGTTTTTCTTATCGAACTTCTCGCCCTCTTTCCACTCCTGAATCCTCTGCTATTCGGCATCATTCAGAGACCCATGACCACCCGTGCCCCCAGGACTCCTTTGCGATTTTGTCGTCTGCTTCTAATTCACTTGATCTTAAAATTTTAGAATCCCTTTTTATCAAGAAATTAAATCCAGAACTAAACGATAGCCTTTCCTCGATAAAATTACATACTTCCTAACCAACCAACACCTTTTTAACGCAACTAACGCACTAACTTAAGTTGTTTTTTCCTTTCTCTCCACTTGTCATTTGTAACTTTTACCATCCAGGTTAGTCCTTTTAAAAAAAAATTATAAATTTTTTTAAATTTTAAACTTAACATTCTTAAACTTTTTAATTTTTGAAATTTTAATTTGTTTTAGTTTTACTTTTTTGTTTTATAATCCAGATAGTTTTTTTGTTGTTAACAATTTTTTAACTTTTTTTTGTATTAGATTTTATTATTGTACAGTCTGACATTTGTATTTACTTTAGTTTTATGATTATTTTTTTAGATGCTTCTATTTAGTCACTGAAGATGGCCCCTGAGTGGACCGAAACGTTTGGCCAATAAATGTTGAGAGTCGTATCTCTTGTTTTCATATTCCTATTGATTATATATATATATATAACTTCTTCATTTATATTCCATGCGTATATACAACGACAACAACAACAACTACTTTATTTCAGATTCAACACGTACAAATATTAAACAAGCAGTCCATAGAAGGTTAAGAGATAGTTGTCTGGAGCACTGACTATGTAAGCCAGTGAATCACTATGAATAATGAACATACAGTTGCCTCCGCTCCGCCAATGCTTCCAGATATGAGATCTGTAAAATATATCGGTTTAAAAGTAATAGTTATATAAAAGTAAAGTAATATAAAAGTAATAGAATAAAAACCCAATAAGACCAAACTTTACTTCGATCAGCGAAGTAAAGCGGCATCAGGTCTGGGTTGTTGTTCGATGGGGGTTGGGGGACCGTCTTCTTCTTCCAGATTATGTAGCGACCCTCGGATGGTTCGGATTCCACGTAAAGCTGTAAGTCCTCTCCGTTATATGACCTTTAATTTTGCGAAGGAAGTTTATGGGATTTATATGTTATGGGATTTGTATTATATGTTATTGGATTTATATCCTACAAATAAAGCTTATCATTATCATAAACAAACTAGCCAATTATTGTTACTAGAAAAAAACTCACCCTACGGGCGGTATATCTTTGCTAATTCCTGCGGAAGGCTGTTATTACTCTTAGGGCAATACATAGTTACTTACAGTCATGGTACTAATATGTGTTGGTATTATAATCCAGAATATTGTTTAGGAAACGTATGTTTTATTCTTGACGAAGAAGAATGCGTCGTAAATGTAAAAATTAAGTTTTCAGAACATTCCCAATTTTTTTTTTTCTTTTTTTACACAATGGTCGAGCAACAAAATGTAATAAAAATTATTTTAAGAAAATTAACATTTGCAATTAGCTCACGAATTACTTGAATTTTAAGTGCAGTTTCACAGATTTTAAATGAAACTCACGAAGCAGTTAAATTTCAAATACAACTTGTCACTACCTATCACAGCTTCCGATAGTAGCTAAAATTTTGATGGTTACATTCTTTTCTAAATTTATTCACCAACTTGATTTTCTTAATTCCAAGAAAGTGTATGAAACTCTGTCGAAGCGTGTTAGAAGTTGGTTTACTCGTAGACATTAATGATGAGGAAGGCCATCAGTCCACCCTCCTATAAAATTTGAGATATTTCTAATAGCCAGAAAAGCAGATCAACAAATTCACGAAAGAAAGCAACCATTAAAATTTTAGGTTTCACATCCCAAGACCAATGGGCCAAAATTTTGAAATTTAAGTGCGTCGTGCTTTAGCATATAAATTTTTAGGGGCGTAAATTGAAGTAACACTTGGGGGAGGACACCTGAGCTGAAAAAAAAAAAAGTTGCGAAAAACACTCCAGGGATCCCGGAGGATGTTATCACCAAGTTTCATGAAAATCGGTCCAACCGTTTGGACCTAAAAATAAGATAGACAGACAGACAAACAGATAGACAGACAGTGAATCATGGTATGATGATTATAATGGTTTCCAAATCAAGAAACTCCTTTTTCCAAATTTGAAAGCCCAACTTCCAGAGTTTTCATGCACTTGCGGACCGCGGATGAGAATGAGAATGACAGTGAATGGGAAGTAATCCATAAGACCTATAAAGCAGATCCTAATTTAAACCATACATATCATCTGGATCGTGGCTATTAACTCCTATTTCGTGTTTAAGCAAAATTCTATAATTCTTGTTGCAGAAAAGGTATTCGATTCTAACTTACTAAATTATTAAACTCCTATTTGGAATAAAACGAGGAATATTTATGAGTTTAAGTAATTGCTTAAGGCACTAAGGTGGAGTGATAAGTTTGATCTTCGTCAGCCTGAATGAACAATTCGGGGAAACAAAACCGAGGTTATGATTTCTCAGGTATATGTATTTATTCTTATAAATACTGTAAAACTAAAATCTAGTTTACATTTATTGAGGGTCAGCAATGATTTAGAAAGAATCAATTTCCACTGAGAAATGTAATGTACTGAAAACAATAAACCTGATTTTCGCACAATTTTTTTTTATTATTATTTTTCAAGGGCGTTGAACGAGGTGTGGCATGGTATACTTGGCTGAAAGATTTTAGAAGTTGGAACCTATGAGCTAGGTTCAATTTGAATTATTTTTATTCACTTATCTTTATTCAATTTCAATTATCTTTATTCACACCGGAAAGCATATGTTCAATTTAAATCACGTACGTCGTTTGTCTGGAACGTAATAAAGGCAGTGCTCCAAGGAGGAATTTTACCTCCCTTACATTTTGGTTTTCATTAAGATAAACTTATTGACAATGTGTCATCATGAAAAATAAGTTGTTGACTAAATGCAAACGATTCAGATATCATCGCCTATACAGAGATGACGTCGTTAGTCATTCCGCGTGTTTTGAAGGTTCCCATCATAAAACACTTCTGACCAGAAAACCAAATTTTATTGACGGATTGTTTGGTGCGATAACATCTCAGCAGGCGTTTACAACTGTTCAGTCGTGTTTTCTTCATTGCTGCTGCTAGTCTGTGTACTTTACTCTCATGTTTTGATATCCCTTGCGCGGATCGTTGTTAGATGCTTGTAGGTCTGGAGATTCGTCGGGAATTAATGCTGGTTGCATGGTGTTATTTTTTGGCAGCAGATTACCGTACCGGTAACAACTATGCAGAGCTGGGCAGTATTTAAATACATTTGTATTTAAATACGTATTTAAATACATTTGTGTATTTAGAACTGTATTTATAAATACATTGTTTTTCATGTATTTAAATATAGTATTTAAATACTTTAATGAGTATTTAAATACAATGTATTTAAATACTCAAAATATAAAAATGTAAATACTTTTACTGGTTTAATACACGTTCTGTACTAGCACAGTACGACGCGTCGACAGTGTAGTACAGCATGGTTCATGTTTCAACGTGTCAGTTCAATCAGTTGTGTGCCACTCTTAGTCGAAAGCGGTTGATTTCTTTATCGTGTGCGTGTCATGGCTTAGTGAATGCATATGTTAAAATTTGTATGTATTTAAAATGTATTTACAAATGTATTTAAATACAATTGATGTATTTTGTATTTAGTATCTAAATACATTCGTAAAATGTATTTAGTATTTAGTATTTAAATACATTTCTCACATGTATTTAGTATTTAGTATTTAAATACATTCAATGTATTTATTGCCCAGCTCTGCAACTATGTTATCTGCCGTGCAAACAGAGCGTAGCAAGTCACTACAAAGGTGTCTTACAATACTATCTATACATCAGCAAAATTGAATGACTCAAGCAACACAGTAATACAACTTAACCACTCGTGTAGCTCGTACAAACCCAACACTATCACACTAAAATGTAAGAAAAGAACGACATTTACACTTTAGTTAAGTTATTCATTATTAAATTACGTTAGGTTAAGTTAGGTCAACTTAATTTAATTTAAGTTTAGGTCAGGTCATTATTCTGAACTCTTAAAAAAATCATTGTTGCGAATCCTAAGTTTTTACCCTTTTTTGCATACACTTTACAGATTAGAAAATCTTCAATATTTCACAGTTCTTTACAAATAATTTCTTCAAAATTATTATAAGCAATTAAAAATTTACAGTTTTTACGTCTCTCTCTCTCTCTCTCTCTCTCTCTCTCTATATATATAATATATATATATCATCGTTTCCTTTAGTGATGATAACTTTCAACTTTAGCCTTTTGTTTTTATCACAGGAAAGTGCCGTTTATGCTATTAAATTTCTGGTAATGCGCAAATAAGTATAGGGTGGCGCAGAAGTCGCACATCATAGGAATTTTCAGTGTTGACTATAAAATTTTTTTCTTTTAGGTAGGGGATGGCTGCGAAATTAACAGTAGACTGCAGGATGAGCTTGTTAAATTCGTAGCCATCCCCTACCTAAAAGAAAAATAACAATATATTATAATCAACACTGAAAATTCCGATGATGCGCGACTTTTGCGCCACCCTGTATTATAAGAATTCTAATATTAACTTAAATTTTTTCTTCTGACACGAGTAATTCTATTCTTAAAAGACAAAAAAAAAATTGCATCATACGTAACTCGAATTTATATATATCGTAACAAAGTTTATAATACAAAACTGTAATTTTTTATTAAAATCAAAGTGATTTAAAAATCGGCGTAAAATTTAACTCGTTCTTACGTATATCTGACATACAAATATCATATTTATATATTTGAAGTGTTAATGCAGTGATTCTGTACGCCTTTTATCCAAGGAGACATTTAGCGACAATCCATTTCAGATTAATTTCGCATAACCGTTCTGGTGTCGAAGTGGTTCCTCTTTGGAAAGCTGGGGTCAAGTGCCTGGGTTCGCTCTCCGCCTTCTTCTCAACGCGGGAGAGGTAAAGGGGTGAGTAGAGCAATAAAACCTGCCCACTGTGGGCCTGAACTTCGTTGTGAATTCTGTTGACGCTCGGTGGAGTCGTACTTACAGCCGGTAGGGTGTGTACCTATTGATTATTATACCATTTACCTTTAACGTAACTTGACTTAACTTACCGTAACTTACCAAGCTTTACTGATTTATAACTTGAGGTAGCTTTAAGTAATGCATCTCGAAAGGGAACACCTACTCGTAGATGCGTTGATCCAATTACAGTATGTAACTGTTCCTCGCCATTATGTCATTTCCAAAAATAGTTCGACTCAATCTTTTACATATTACATTCAACATTAAATTTAATTTTCTGAAAGGTCAAATAAAATTTAATTACCAGCTGGAAATAGTTTGAAATACCTTTGATGTATTGATAGTTGAATGCGTTATATGTATATTCCTTGTGTTACCCCCAAGCAAGCTCATTAAATATGCTTAATTATACATTTCTTTTGATAAAAAAAAATATACATATCCTCCTCTACAATTCGGACTCAGGACTTCTGACTTGGACATGTCGTAGCCTGGTGGTAGCGCCTGCGACTTCGAGTCAGAGGTCCTGGATTCGAATCCTTGTTTTATATATATATATATATACAATCTGCCAAAAAAAGGATTCGCTCTAAAAACAGCCATGAAATCAACATTTATTAACCAATTATAATAGAATAGAATAGAATAGAATAACCTTTATTAATAATAATAAAATAAATAATTTTTTTCAATTTACAATGACATGAATAATTGTGAAGCTTGACTATTTATGTTATTTTATTTGGCCCTTAAGCTTTAGGCTTTACTGGGCTCTTATTAAAAATAAGCAGCTAGTTGTTATAAATTTATAATAATAAATAAATAAGTAAATAAGTACTATTAATAGTTAAAACATGTATTACAATATTAAACAATATTAATGGACAATATTAAACAATATTAGTGGACATTAATCCTAGATTTTTGTTAGTATGTCATTAGTAATCGGGATTTCAACTTGTTTTTAAACAATTTTACATTCACAATATTTTTTATATCGGCATGCAGGTCATTCCATAGTTTCAATCCAATGAAAATGGATAGTTTTTGAGATGAAGACAATCTAAATTGAGGTATAACAAGCTTTGATCTATTTCTGGTCTGATACGAGTGGATTTCTTGATGAGTTACAAAATATCTATTTACCCATTGCAAATTAATGATTTTGTTCTTACACTTGTAAATAAAAATAAAATGTGCCAGTTTGGTTATATTGTTGAGCTTTAGTAGGTTTAGCTCTTTAAGTAATGCACTAGAGTGATCAAGGAAATCAGCATCAGATAATAACCTTATTGCTCGTTTTTGGATGACAAAGATACCATTTAATGCGTTGTTAGCGGAGTTTCCCCAAACAAGGGTGCAGTATGTTATATAAGGAAGAACAACAGTATGATAAAGAGTCAATAAAGCTTGTTTAGGGACTACATTTCTAAGTTTAAACATTATAGCAACGCTCCTTGAAATCTTTTTCGCGATATAATTTACATGATCACTCCATTGCAAATTCTTATCTAGCATTACACCAAGAAATTTTGTTACAGTATACTCCTTTATGGCGATTTCATTAACATTAAGTTCATCAAGATATACATTTCTTTTATTAGTAAAAATCATGAAATTTGTTTTACTGGTATTTAGGAAGAGTTTATTGGTGGTCAACCATTTCATGACACTGATGAATTCTGAATGAAATATATTCTTAGCTGTATTAACATCTTTGCAAGAAAAAGAGACAGTTGTATCATCTGCAAACATTATGAAGTTCAGTATATCAGATGAACGTGGAAGGTCATTTATATATAATAAAAATAACAGTGGACCCAGAACTGAGCCCTGTGGCACACTATGTTTGACAAGCGCTTTAGTTGAGCAAACCTTATTTACTGATACAAAATGATATCTATTGGACAAATAACTTTTAAACCAATCACTGATTGCTCCTCTAAAGCCGTAACAATATAATTTATTAAGTAGAATATTATGGTCTATACTCTATTACATCAAACGCCTTACTCAAATCCATAAATATTGATATCATTATTTCTTTCTTCTCCTTAGCTATATTTACATTTTCCATAAGATTTAAAATAGCCATTTCCGTTGTTTTATTATTACGGAAGCCATATTGATTTGGAGATAATAAATTGTAGGATTCTAAATATCGCTGCATTCTCCTTTTTATAATTTTTTCAAAAACTTTGCTGAACACAGATAATGAACACACCGGCCTGTAATTTGTTGCTAGTGTAGGATCACCCCCTTTAAAAAGGGGTGTTATACAACCAGTTTTTAGCATTGATGGGAATATTCCTTTGGAAATACTTTGATTGATAATTTTAGCCAAAGTTACAGATATCTTATCTTTAACAAGTTTCAGTATAGGTACAGGAATGTTATGAATGTTATTTTTTGTATTTTTTAATTTACCAATAATATTCTGGACCTCAGTAGAGGTAGCAGGAACAAAAGAAAATGAATTTAGTGGGCTGGGTGGCATATATTCTAGAGGTGAGTGATCATTATTTATTAATTGTGCGCGAAGCTTATCCGCTATTGAAGTAAAGTGTGCATTTAAAGTCTGCAATAGCGGTATCATCAGTAACTTCTTTATTATCAACATTTAATTTCTCTGTTGAATTTTTCTTAAATAATAATGAAATAATGAAATGAAATAATGAAACTCATACAGAGCAAAACTATGTAAACAATATATATGTACACCAATTTTCAGATTATTATATTCAAAATTAATGATTTAATGAGGATTGTTTATGTTCAAGAAATTTTTTTGGTGAACATCGCTCCAGTTTTGAATTCTGAGTCCACAAAGGCGGTAAAACTTTGGTAATAAAATTTTTATTCTCATTTTAGTTATAAAATACATCATAAGATTTATAAAATATAGGAAATACCTCCATTAAAAAACCATGAAAATAAAAAAAGGATTTTAAATTTCGAAACAGAACTTAAATCCCAAGTTTATAAAAGAAATCAAATTAACATTTTACTCATTTGGAATTCCTATTAATAAAAAATTGTTCAGTGTGTTTCCCTTCTGTTTCAACAATTTTCTCCACTCTTGGACGAAATTCATCAATAGTTGGATCGATCTGCTCCTGTGGTATCTCTTCCCACTTCTCCACAAGAAGCTGACGCAAGTGATCAACATTTCTCCCTGCTCCTGTAAACTCTCTGTGCCAAATTTTCCCAGATTCCATAGTCAACAGGGTTCAAGTGAGGAATGTTAGGTGGCCAATTTTGGGGTTCAAGTAATTCTGGGATATTATTTTTAAGTATTCCACAGTTGCTATTGCTGTATGGGACGTTGCTCCGTCTTGCTGAAAAAGATAATAACTACCGTTGGCCAGATTTTGCATTTCGAGAAGCATGTTTCGCAGCAGAGTATTTCGATAGTACTCGGCAATGACTTTTACACCAGGCTCAATAAAATGAATGGATATTTTTCCTAACTTTGATATGCCAACTGACACCATGACACTAGCTGAGAAATGACTTCTGGTTGCAAAAAGTCTGCTATTAGGTATTTCATTCTTCCATTGGACGTGCGAGTAAACTCTGTCATTTTGACTGTTCCGAGGTGGCTCCACAGTGACTCTCTTCATCAGTGAAAAAAGCCTTTGAAAGTTTATCACATGTTACTCGCCTTAAGATTTGTTTTGATCTTTGAACTCGTTTCTGCTCATCAGTTTGGGTAATCTTTTGGCCGTGTACTCTTTTGAAAGGTTTTAGTTGAAGATCTTGTTTAATTATAAATGCGTCTCACACTAGTTTCTGATAATTGTAACTCTTTTGATATGCGAGCTGGTGTCATATGGGTTCCTGGCTGGTTTTTCTGACTTAATATCCGTTCTTCGACGTTGTCAGTATTGTCTTGTATGCGAACAGTTTTTGGTCGCCCACTTCCCTCTCTTCTTTTGATATCCCCAGTCTCGTCAATTTTCTTTAGAAGCTTTCCCAAACCACCGAGAGTCCATCCTTTGTTGGGGAATTCGGAGAGTAGTTTCGTTCGTCCATATCCCTTTTCTAGTCTATAATGCTTAATTATAATCTTATCTTCCTCTGAAAATGGCATATTCACTATATTTTATAACCCTGCAAAAACAATCGTACATTAGAATTTGCAAAAGTGAAAATGGAAATAAAGGATTCTTGATTAGTTTGTCGAGCTTCAGTTGTAGTATTATTTGAGAAATATTTCATAAATCGTTATTTTTTATAGCTTCGAACTGAAATTTGGTTTACAGGTAGATGTTTTATGTATCTTTTACGTGTGTAAGTTTCATACTGATTGTTTGAAAAATGTTGATTCCATGGATGTTTTAAGAGTGAACCCTTTTTTTTGGTATATATATATACGGTATATATATATATATATATATATATATATATATATATACATACTGTATATAGCTTAAAACTGAAGGACTGCAGGTAACCACAGTTTATAATCATAGTGCCAGGCGGAAACACTGTTATGTAACAGTGTTTCCGCTTGGCACTGTGGTTATCTGTAGTTTCTTTCGAGCTTCTTATGAATCACCGCGTATTATTGCAGTTTTCAAATACAATGTGTGCCAAAATTACGAGTCCACTTAGGATTTCCGTAACTAATGGAATATAACGAGAAAAATTAATTAAACTTTATTCATTCGTGATGATAAATGTGATGATGAGAAAGGAAACTTCTGGAGAAAGCTTTATAGTGTGATCTGTAGGGTTCCTGAATGTTACAAAATGTTTGTGATAAGAGACATGAATGGGAACGTTGGTATGGATCCAGAGGATGAGGTGTTGGAGAAGGATGGTGTACCAGGAGTAAATGATAATGGGTGTATACTGAAAGAGTTATGCAGTGAGAGAAAGCTGTGTGTAACAAGTACAGTTTATGAACATAGGGGAGTACATAAGTATACCTGATATAGAACGGATGATATACACGGTGAGAAAAGTATGATAGTTATGTGTTCGTGAAAAGAAGTATGCTGAAAGAGGTATGTGACACACGTGTAGTGCGAGGTATAGGTGGGAGGTATCCCTGACTACATGCAGAGCTGGCAATAAATACATTGAATGTATTTAAATACTAAATACATGGGAGAAATATATTTAAATACTAAATACTAAATACATTTTACGAATGTATTTAGGTACTAAATACAAAATACATCAATTGTATCTAAATACATTTGTAAATACATTTTAAATTGTTATCTGCAGATATATCACTGTTTGATTCACCGGATTTGCTTGTTGAAGCCATGACACACACACGATAAAGAAATCAACCGCTTTCGACTTAAGAGTGGCACACAACTGATTGAACTGACACGTTGAAACATGAACCACGCTGTACTACACTGTCGACGCGTCGTACTGTGCTAGTACAGAACGTGTATTAACCCTTTAAGCCCTGAATTTTTTGTAGGGTTAAGTTATGAATGCGTGTATTTGAAACGTTAGCAATTGGCATCTTCAGTCCTTAAAGGGTTAAACCAGTAAAAGTATTTACATTTTTATATTTTGAGTATTTAAATACATTGTATTTAAATACTCATTAAAGTATTTAAATACTGTATTTAAATACATGAAAAACAATGTATTTATAAATACAGTTCTAAATACACAAATGTATTTAAATACGTATTTAAATACAAATGTAATTAAATACTGCCCAGCTCTGACTACATGATAGTCCTGTGTAAAGTGAAGTTATGTGGAGAGTGAAAGAAACTGTATGGAAAAAACGTGGGTCACGAAAGAATTAAATTGGAAAAGTTAACGGTGAGATGTGTAGCGGATGAGTATAGTAAGAGAGAGTGTAGATGAATTGAGTGTAAAAGATGTAGATCAAATAGATATGAGTGACATGTGGAGTGTGTATAAGGAATGCTTGGTTAGGAATGCAAGAAGTGTATGTGTGGTTGCAAAGACAGGTGCGAAGAAGAGGGCAACAGCGTGGTGGGATACCGATGTTGCGTCACCGGTTGAGGATAAAAGGAGGAAATGGTTGTTGTGTATGCGGGGAAATTGTGATAGACAAGAAAGTCGAAGAAGACAGAGAGTTTATGAAGAGAGCAAGAGAAGCGTGCAGAAACTAGTGCGGCAGAAGAAACAGTAAGAAGTTTGGAAGGAGGATAAATGAGAATTATGTAGAGAACAGAACGTTGTTCTGGAAGGAAATGTGGAAGTGTAGAAATGAAACTAAGAAAATATATTTGAGGGTAAAGGATGAAAATGGAAGAATGCTCACAACGGATGTGAATTTACGAAATAAATGGAAGGAATATTTCGAGGGTTTGATGGGTGGAAGAGATAAGAGGAGCGCAAATATAAATATGATGGGATTTGGTGGTGTGAGGAGGGCATGTGACAGTTTTTTGTTCTTGTTTTTTTTTAAATAAAAGCTGCAGTTCGCAAGCTGAAAATGGGAAAACGGCAGGTGTGGATGGAATATATGAGACAGTGATTAAGTATGGGAGTTTGAAAGGGTTAGAGTGGTTTTGGTGCATATGTCAGAGTGCTTGGACAAATGGGAGTGTGCCTGAAGACTGGAAGAAAGCAATAATTGTTCAATTGTACAAAATGAAGGGTGAAAGGAGTGAATGTAAGAACTACAAAGGTATAAGTCTGTTGAATGTAGTTGGAAAGGTGTATGGTAAGATAGTGCTAGAACGAGTTCATGGTATTACAGAATGCTTGGTGAATGATGAGCAAGGAGAGTTTCGAGGTGGAAGAGGCTGTGTGGATCAAGTGTTAGCAGTGAGACAAATGATTGAGAAAGCATGCGGAAGAGGTTGCAAGGTATACATGGCTTTTATGGATCTTGAGAAGTGTATAATAGAGTAAATAGGGAAGCTTTGTAGCAGGTCTTGGGTATATATGGGGTTGGTGGTAGACTTATGAATGCAGTGAAGAGTTTCTATGATCGAAGAAGTGCATGTGTGAAAGTAAATAAGAAAATGAGTGAATGATTTGATATAAGTGTTGGTGTGCGTCAAGGATGCGTGATGTCTCCGTGGCTGTTCAATCTGTTTATGGATGGAGTGATGAGAGAGATGAAAGTGCGAATGCTTAAAAGAAGAATGAATCTGGTGTGTGATGGGAATAGGTGGAGCCTGTCGAATCTGTTGTATGCGGATGATGCTGTGCTACTTACCCCTTACTCAGCGTATGATATACAAGAGGCTGTTAAGAATTTTGTGGCAGTGTGTAAGAGAAAACTGTGAAAGTGAATGTAAATAAAAACAGGTTATTGATTGTGGAGAGTAAGGGACATTCAGACTGTCACGTGATGGTGAACGGTGAAACATTAGAGGGGGTAGAATCTTTTAAGTACTGTATATGGGATGTATTTTGAACAAAAGGGTACGAGTGCGGATGAAATTAATAGTAGAGTAAATAAAGGGAGAAAGCCGGCGGATGCAATGAAATCAGTTGTGTGGAAACGGAGGCTGGGTAGAGATGCTGCGAAATGTTTACATGAAGGCGTATTAGTACTGACACGTTTGTATGGTGTTAAACAGTGACATGGCATGAAAGGGTAAGAGGGTAGGAGCAGTTGAGATGAATAACTTGAGAAGTATATGTGGCATGCGCCAGATTGATAGAGCAAGAAATCGTGTGGTTCTCGATAGATGTGGTATTCAAAAATCAGTGGAAGTGAAAATTGAGGAAAATGTGTTAAGGTGTTTTGGGCATGTTGAAAGAATGGATTATTGCAAAATTATGAAAAGAATGTCTAAGAGTGTTCGCGAAGGTAGAAGGAGTTGGGGGAGGCCGAGAAGAAGGTGGATGGACATGGTGAATGATTACGTGAGGTTTGTCAGAGGTATGTAAGTTCGGAGCTCTCTGATTACGTTGGACAACAAGGTGTGCGTCGCTGATTCCGATGGTCTGCCCTTCTGCTTGAATCCAAGGGGCAGGAGCAATACGACAACTTCAGGAAAGATATGCTGGATTCGAAAACCTTGCATCTGACAGCGCCAATCAAGCGCAACAACTTCTTATTGTTCCATGAGACGAAAAAACGTAAGGTGACAGCGATGAAGAGGAGAGTTACAAGGAGTTACAAGGACAAGAGGAAGCCTCAAAGACCTTCTGGTCCACTCTGGGAGGTTCCTGTTATTAAACAAGTTTATTTTTCTTTCAACTATCCTAGCAGTAGTAGAAAACTGGATGGAAAAGTAGAAGGTTCTCTCCCCACCCTCCGCTCCCTCCCTGCCAGAGGCAGGTACGGAAAAAGGTTGAAGAAAATACCTTGACCCTGGAAAAGTAGCCAAGGAAATTTTACAGGAAACTGGAGAATACATAAAAGACTCTATAATTAGCATGCTCACAGAGACACCGTGCAAGCGAACTCCTGCAGAGTTATGTTATGTTTGAGTCTTAAACTATGAGAGTATTCAGTACTTTGTCTAGCTATTTTTAAACACATTTACACTTTGGCTGGAAACAACCTCTGAGGGAAGTTGGTTCCAAATATTAACTATTTTATAGGAAAAGAAATTCCCGCAAACAGAGGTCCTAAATGTTTAAACCCATTATTTCTTGTCGGATTGGCATTAAATGAGAATAAGTTTCTATAATCCACCCTGTCTATTCCATTGAGCATCTTGAAGACTTGAATAAGCTGACCGCGCAACCTCCTCGTCTCTAAGGTAAACAGATTTAGGCGCTCCAATCTCCGTTGGTAGCTTTGCATTCTCATTGAAGGGATCAATTTTGTAGCCCTTGCTTGTACTCTTTCTAACCTTTCTATGTCCTTCCTGAGGGATGGAGACCAAAACTGCGCACAGTATTCCAGTTGAGGTCTGACTAGTGAATTATAAAGAGACATTACAGTCTCCTTGTTCCGAAACTGGAACTGTCTTTTAATATAACCTAATATTTTTAAGGCCCTCTTTTCGACTTCTGCACAGTGCTTCGACGGTTTCAGATCGTTGCTGATATAGACTCCTAAGTCTTTCTCTAGATCGGTCTCAGTCAAGTTCTTTCCCAAGAGAGAGTAATCGGTCTTCGGGTTTTTATAACCTATGTGCAGCATTACCTTACATTTGTTCAAGTTGAATGGCATCTGCCAAGTAGCAGACCATTCGCCCAACCTGTCAAGATCATTCTGAAGCGTTCTTACACCCTCCTCAGTACCTACACTACTTCTTAATTTCGTATCGTCTGCAAATTTTGAGATTGTACTTAGAAGCCCAACGTCTATATCGTTAATATAGATGGTAAAAAGTAGAGGACCCAGAACTGTGGGACACCACTGGTGACGGGCGCCCACTCCGAAGCCACTCCATTTATTACCACTCTCTGCTTTCTATCTTTTAACCAATCCTCAATCTAGTTGGAAACGAGCCCGGTGATTCCTAGTCCTTTGACTTTAGCCATCAAGTTCAGCAATTCAAAGAGCATGTGGAGCTGTGCACAGGGCCTGAGTTGTAAAAAATTAACAAGTGATTCGGCCGCAGATTCACGCGTAGCAGCGTCCCAGACCGATAGACCTAAGGTGCGGAAAGTGCGTTGATGAGAGTGTGGGGGGGTCCCCCTTCCGCAAGGGGTTAACAACGGGAACGATTTATTAAAAAAAATTAACAATCACTACGTACCGAGCCCAACTCAAGCCCTGGCCGTGCGGACAAACTTTTGTTGTGCTTGATAGCCAAGGAGGAGCTCTTCTGGCCTGAATCTTCGCCCTACCCTTGCATTGTCTACCGAAGGGACCCTCAGCCCTCAAATAATGAAAACTTTAGTTATGTGATCCCAGGAAACTGGTTAAAGGATATTAGACAGAAAAAAGATCTTGGCGTTATAGTTAGTAGTGATCTAAAATTTTCTAAGCAGTGCCTAGAGGCTAGAAATAATGCAATTAAAATGCTAGGTATTATTAAGAGAAATGTTAGTTACAAGAGTAAGAAAGTCATCTTTAAATTATATAACTTATGTTAAGTCTCACTAAGAATACTGCATTCAAACTTAGCCCCCGTACCATAGAAATGATATTGATATGAATGCAAAAAAAAACACTTTTTCTACGTGAAAGTCACAATATGATAATAAAAACCCACTCTAATAGAGTTTATTTCCACAACAGTTTCGATGCCCACTGGCATCCTCTTCGGGTGGATACAGAAAAACGAACACCACTGTTCGAAACTGTTGTGGAAATAAACTCTGTCTATTAGAGTGGGTTTTTATTATGAGATATTGATATGCTTGAAGGTATGCAACGTAGAGTAACCAAGCTTATCCCTAGTTTAAGGAGATTGGAATATTGGGAAAGATTAAAGGAACTGGGTATGTTTGGTTTTGAGAGACGTTGTTTGAGAGAAGATATGATACAGATGTTCAAAATGTTTTCAGGTTTGGACAATTTAGATGTAACTTTTTCTCATCAGAGTCTGATGGAAAAACTCGAGGACATAATAATAAAATTAGAAAACAGACTTGTAGATTGGAACTACAAAAATACTTTTTCAGTCATAGAGTAGTAGATTTTTGGAATGATTCTTGCCATATGATGTGGTAAATGACAGCTCCTTATTTAATTTTAAGAAACGCTTTCATGAATGAAAGAGAGTTTATAGATTGCAAATAGTGTACATTTTTAGTTCAAATTATGTAGGCTACTTTCGTAGCTCTGTAAATAGTTTTATGTTACTGACATTTTGCAAATATTGTTATAAAATATAGTTTATGACTTGGATAACCTCGATAGTCCCAAGTGACTTCATGTTTTCCAAATGGAATGTAATGTAATGTAATCTGAAATAGAGGTCTGCACAGGTACAGATAAGCCCGTAAGCCCGTGCAGACCTCTAACCTGAAACGCTTTAAACTATATTTTATTGTAATCATTTAAATATAATCTTGATTAAAAAATGATAGGATTAAAACTTAGCAAAATTATGAGATTAATGAATTAACTTTGGGAAAAGTATGCGTACACTTATTATTATTATTAGTAGTAGTAGTAAGTAATTTATTATTGTTTACCATGAATTTCTTTTCAAAGAACGACAAATGTAATTTCAAAGAAAACGTACCAGTAAACTGTGGTGGTAGCCTGTTTTATAAAAGAAATTATCATTGCTTTCAATAAATTTTTTGACGAATTGGAGACGTTACATTACCTCTCAGGTTTTGAAAAAAGTCGTCTGTTTGTTATTGGTGTGTACTGTCGACATATTTATGATGAATTAATGGAAAATAATTTTGTTTCAGTAGTGGAGGGCATTTATTAACGTTTTACCTGCAGAACAGTGCGTGATTTTGAATAAAAGCCTATTTAATGCTATATTAAGGCCTCACGGAAAAAACTCAAAGTTAGGCTCTGAAGTTAAGCCTGCGGTAAATTAGGCCCGGCCAGGTCGAGGTGAAGGGAAAACTGAAGCTCTCAAGTTAGGCCTAACTTAGTTTGATGTCAGAAAGGTATGGAATTAAGTTTTAACTTAAGACTTAATTATAGTAATTATAGTGAAATTTTAAATTCTGAGTATTTTAAAAAGGCAAACAAACTACTTTAAATGTGAATATTCTAACAAGGCCTTAACAAATTAAGGCTGTAAGACTCATCCTGATTAGCCTGAACTACAAAACGGGTAGATCACTGAAATTTGGTGTCCCAGGAACTTAATATTATTTTACAATATCATTAGTTTCATTTCTAAACTTTTGATGATTGTACAAAAGTTCTCTGGTGAGGACTTTGGTAGAAATTCTTGTAAATTTTTAGAGTAGTTGCAGTTTGGAGACATTCCATAATTATTAATCTAACCTAACCTAGCCCAACTAATCTAATGTATTACTAAGCTATTACATTACATTTGGAAAACATGAAGCCACTTTGGCTTATTGAGGTTATCCAAGTCATAAACAATCTGGAGCTTATCTTGTCAAATTTTTCAAAATATTAATTTAAAGTCGGCTAATTAACCTTAAAGTTTAAACTATACAGAGATGACAAAGTAGTCTACATAACCTGAACTAAACTATACATTATTTACATATTTTGTAAACTTTCTCTTTCACTCGTGGAAAAAGTATCCAATATTTTCTTAAAACTAACTTAGGAGCTATTATTTACCACATATGGCAAGTCATTCTAAATACGGTATCCACTACTCTATGGCTAAAAGTATTTTTGTAGATCTAGTCTACAAGTTTTTCTAATTTTTTTGTTATGCCCTTGAGTTCTTCCATCAGACTCTAATAAGAAAAAGTTACTGAGCTTTATTCAAACTGTCCAAACTTGAAAATATTTTGAACATCTGTATCATATCTCCCCTTAAACAATATCTCTGAAAACTAATTGTATCCAATTTCTTTAATCTTTTACTGTAGCTATTTCAACCTTCTTAACCAAAGAGTGGTGGTGCTTTTTTTTAGTCCTTTATGGGCTTAAATGAGTCTGGGTAATTTTTTATCCCATACCACCACTCTTGGGTTAAACTTGGATAAGCTTGGTTGCCCTATGTATATTTTGACTAAACCATATAAATAAGGTAATGATGGATTGATACTTAGAAACTTCTTTTCTGAATCTAAAAATTTGGAGATGCTTGAATTGATTCAAATTTGATGTTTTTTACAAGCTTACCATTAATAACTTATGTTAATTTTTATTCTGACCCACCACCCTTTGATAAAATCTTCTACTTTCTCTTTTATATTTCTCAGAGTGCTGAAAGTTGGTAGTCCTCAATTTTTAGATTCTGAGTTACGCAATATCCTGAATATTTGTACTAAATTATGTTATCCTGTTTCATTTCTAGATAACTGTCTTAGAAAAGCTAAGAATAGGTATTATAATAGGGTAATAGCGTAATTGTAAATTAATTTGATCATAAAAAATAGCCTTAGCCTACCTTACCATGTAGCTAAATTTCAAATATCTTCTAACCTTACTTAAAACAATTGATATCAACATAGTCTTTAAGTATAATAATAGTTAAATCTTACCTAATAAAGAATAGCCTGGATAATGTTGTTGGCTGTGTGTATTCAATTGGATGTAGTTACACAATGTAACTCGGCTTATATAGGTCAAATGGGAAAAACTTTAGATATCAGGGTAAAACAACATAAATATACGTGTAGAACAGCAAATAACTCTAATGCTTTATTTAACTATATGTACGGTACAGATGTAATCATAGTATTATTAAGTGGGAAAGTTCTAAAGTTTTCATTAAAAATTGAGCTATAATTGAAAGTAATTGTATTCCAGAATGTGCTTTCATCCATTTTAAAAATTATTTCAATAACAGTTTGGGAATGTTTAAAATTGACAATATCTTGTTAAAATGCCTTTTGCCTTTTTATCTGTGCTTGTTAACCTTGTGCTAATATCTCTCTCCACCTTTTTGTTTTAATGTACATAGGCATACTGTACATTTTGGTCATCTTGCCTTTTTCCCTTCTTTCCCTGATGTACTGTTGAATGCATTGAAGGCCTTGGAATCATTTTTCTTTTTCCTTGTGGCTTTGCATCATATGTAGCTACATATAAAAGGGTATGAATATATTGTTAATTGTGAACTTTTTAAAATTATATACAAAGATTTTCAGTATGTACTACAGGGTGTCCCATAAGTCCAGCATCATAGGAAAAATAATAAAAAAGACAAAACAAAAGCTTTTATTTACAGAATGTGCTCAATATGTATTGTTCCGTAGCCCATTCACAAAATTCCATCTGCCGGTCGGGATCATCTTCGCTTAATTTCTGTAGGATCTGAAGTTTATATGGATGCCATTTGTGAGCCTGAAGAATGTAATGGATGCTACTTTTTGACACTCCTGTCTCGGCGGACAATCGCCGAAGAGACTTATTGGGACTTCTGTTAAAATGAGCCAGGATAGCAGTCGCTGTATCATCGTCAGTGACCTCCTTGAAGGTCCACTGCGTGGTTTATCTTCTATGGATCCTGTTTCCTTAAACTTTGCAACAAGTCTGCTAACACAACTCTGTGTTATTGGCTCGTGGTCTGGATGCAGTCTGTTAAATTCAGCAGCGGTCTCTCTTTGACTCCGATTTCCTATGAGTAGAATTATCTAGATTCATTCTTCCTTGCTCACAGACATTATGGCCTGTAGAAAGAAAAATATGAATTATGGTTTGTAGAAATTAGGGTTGCACCGATTAATCGTTGACAATCGGTAATCAGCCATATCGGCCATTAGCTTTTTTTTTGCCGATTAATCGGTTTTCATACTCGGTCATCTTTGTTTATTACATTACAGAAATTGCATCCCTGGTTTAAGAATTTCAGTTATCCTAGACATGAATGAACTTAAATAATATTTTGCTTGTTTTTATTAAATATTTTCTACCAATTTGCATTGTTTGGAGAATAATAGGCAGAGTATTATTGAATTAATTTACTCCATTATCACTCCATTTATTAAAACAAAAAAATTATTGTACCTTACTGAACAAAAGAATCCATTTAAGCTTTCCTGTTGCAAAACAAAAGTGGCCTTAACCTATTCTCTAATGATAAACAAAATTTGAGATGACAACATTGCAAAGGGTGCATTTGCAAATAATTTTGTTATTTTTATCTACTTTAAAGTATTTCCATGCAATGCTTGGAGCCATAAGGGCTTTATGTTATTTAAATTTGTAACAAAAATATAAAATTTCTTGGCAACTTTCATTAAAATGCTTAATTTAATCTGTAAAAGAAATTAAAGAATTAGAATATGTAAATAGTTCTAAAAATATTAGATTAATATTAGATAAAAAAATATTAGATATTAGGCCTACGTTTTATATTGTGTGCTCCTATTTACCAGTATAATAGGTATAAGCGGCGTAATTCAGTAACCATATAGTGCTATAAACTTATACAGTATATAAAAAGAATTATTGGCTGATTAATCGGTAATCGGCCGATTATTTTAGGCCGATTAATCGGTAATCAGTAATCGGCTAATTTGCTTATCGGTGCAACCCTAGTAGAAATAGAAAAATATGAATTTCTCCTATGATGCCAGACTTATGGGACACCCTGTAGAACATGGATGCACATCCTTGGAAGAATTTAGTAAATTATCCTGATATATACAAAACTTAGGTACCCTGTAATTTCATTTGACTTTTCAGTGTATGAGCCTGTATAAGCTGTCTTAAAAACTTGTGTGACACCATATTTGAAACTATTTTAATTTTCTTGAAAAGTAATGCAAAGATCTGCTAAATTTCTCAAATTGAACTGTAGTTGCTGAATTTGGTATACGAGATATATTAGAAACTTTAAATTTTGCCATTATAAAAATAAAAATTTACTTAAGCAACTGCAATTTTTATATTTTTATTATACCTATTTAAACCATACCCTATAATATAGCTGTCCTCTGTTTAATAATTCTTAAGAATTACATACCTCTAATATTAATATTATTTAAAAGGACTAAATTTCCCTTTCATAAGAAGTAGAATATAAAGGAGTAGCCTATATCCTTTCTCAGATACTATAAAAGCCATTAGCATTAGGTCCCATAATGAAACTTGTCAGAGATAAATTAAGGATGAATTCCAAAGTAGCTATTTTCTGCAAGCATTGCCTTGGTTAACTTTCATCCCAGAAAGTGAGGGGAAAAATGGAAAACTCACCAAAAATTTCCATAATCATTTAAAACAAAAATATTAAATTTAGAAGTTTAAAAGTGGTACCAGTATTGTAGAACTTTTAATGTTGTTTAGGCCTGACCTAATGGCTTAGTTAGAAGGCCATTATCATTGAGTAGTTACCCAAATTATATGAAACACACAGTTTGTGCTATCTTTTTTTACTGCAAACACAGGTATTGTACATATTGCAGTCATTAACCCTTTAAGGATGATTCCCACAGCATATGCAGTCGCTGTCACCAAAAAGTATAGGTTTTATTGTTATTCAAAACTAAGTATTTTAGTAACTCGTCACTAAAATAATAACATTTTGGGTTCCTTTCCTGACAACTAAATGATACCTATATAAACATGTAGAAACATTTATAGAAATAGGCATTGTAGTACAATTTAGCTATATTATTTCTAGTGAGACTTTAAGGTACCATCCATCGTGAAAGGGTTAAAGGTATTCTTCTCTCATTGAAAACAAAAGCCATGTTTGTGAAAGAAAAATGTGTTAACTCTTGCTCCAGCATTTGTGCAATACAATTAGACCTGAAATTTCATTCCCTTGTTGCACACTGAGAAGTTTTAACTTTAGATAGGTACCATACTCAAAATGACTAGATGAAAGAAGTGTAACTTTATCCAACCCAGGTTGGTAAATTTCAAGTAGGAAAAAGAATCAGCATAGGTATGGTACTTTTTATAAACATACCTAGCCCAATTCAGCAATTTAGATGAAAGAATCCTTAAAAAAGTACTGGAGGTATACAGTAAAAAGTACTCAATTCCTATAGAAGATTTTAGCAGAGTAGCTATATATGTAAAATAATCTGGAATTCTTAAGAGTGCATTTTTTTTATGAATATGAAACAAGTGTTATAATGTGTCCTTCAGTCTGAATAGATCCTAATATAATTTTCTCTCTTCGTTTCAAAGGGAGAAGTATCAAATTTCAAAATAAGACAGGTAAATAAGATAGACCTCATACAGTATACAAATGTAGTACTTATTATTTGGAAGTTTGATAAAGTTATTTTTGTAAAGATTAAATAGAAAGTTATTTACATATCTTTATTTGGTAGTTTTGTAATTCATTTATTATTAATTATAATTTTTTAATATGGGTACCAGTATGTATCTTGTAAATTATAAAAACATTATTATAATATTATTATATAACATTATTGAAATTCCACCAAGTAGAGTGTTCAGGATAGTATGTAAGTTTTGTAACTATAGAGAGCCTTCACCCTTGGCTTTTGTATTGTGAACCCTTCACTCCTGATCTTTGTGCTGTGAAGAGACTTCAATCTTGATCCTTATACAGAGAAGCTGCGAATAAGTTTACTCTCGGGAATAGTTCTTGTTTTTGTTTGTTTTTGTTAAATTATTATATATTTATTATTTTATTATTTTATTCATATTGTTGACCAAGATGGTCTTCATTTATTGATGGCTTCCACAGTTTAGATAAGTTATTTTTTTATATACAGTATATATTCGTATTTGTTTTTTACTAAAATGAATTAATTGTTAATTTATTTGTGATATTTTGCTAATGGAATTATTTTCACAGCTTTTTAAAAGTAACAGTTGTAAGCCTGAAATTTTGTGTGTATAATACACCCTTTGGTATTGCTGATATGGCATTCATATGGCTGAAATCACCTTCTTAAATAAACTTTGCATTCCTTATACTGGTTTTAACATCTTCAACCTCAGTGATTACTTTACTTAATTTTGGTTATGACTTAGTTAATTGGTGAATATTATTAGTTAAAAGCACCACTATACAACCCTTTCATTTGGTGAACCCTTTTACTGTGATAAAGTAACTGCCTAATCATTTCATTTTTCTTTAACAGTTGTACCATGACTGGAGCAAATTATCTTAGTACATTGCAGGTATTTTTTTTTCTCTAATTAAGGGCTACTGGAAATGACATTCAAGGTGTATTCTTTCAACAACCTTTCCTCAGCACTTGATAGGTTGTGGTGGACTGATAGCCATCACTATCACCTGACTTAACCTCTTTGGATTTTTATCTATGGGGCATTTTAGAACATTGTGTATTGTAACAAACCTAGTAGTCTGCCAGAAGTCAGTGGATCCATTCCACAAGAGCATCTTGCTGATGCTCTAATAGTCTGAGAATCAAATACATGTAGTAACAAATTATAGTCATCTTGTGAAAGTGTTATAAACTTGGATAGTTGTCAACTATGTCAACAACCATATATATTGTATACATATTGATTAATAAGGAAAATCACCAGTTATTTTTGCACCATTATTTCTTGGACACCAGTATTTTCAGCAGTAAGAGTTAATATAATCCTAAGATACATATGTCGAAAGGTTTTTAAAATTATTTGATCACTTTTAGGTTATATTTTAAATAAAATTCCTTTTGAGGAACATTTAATAAAAAGGGGGTGGGGTTGATGTTTGATATTTGTTTTGCAAAAACTTGAACCTAACAAAAAAAGGTCACATCACTAATTCAACCAATTGTCTTTTAATTCCTGCAAGTATAATGTTTGCTTCTTGGTTACAAAATTGTGTTGCAATAAGCCTTCAAAGTGGTCTACAAAATTTTCAATGAATTCTTCTGAAGATTGGCATCAAACACTTCTCTGAGGTGCCCCTTGGAAGTTTATGTTGATGGCTACTGTTGGCAATCTCTGAAAATGCATCCAATATTTGGGGATAAGTGCTGCAAGGCTGTAAAGCAGTCTCTGTAATGAATAGAGTTTAAAGATTCATTTTTTAAGGTATTAAGCTGTGTGCCATCTATCATAAACTTTGTATTCTGATGTAAAGCATACACATACAAATTGTGTTGCACTGGTCCCTGCAAGAATGCATTCTTTGGACTTTAGCTGTGTAAACTTGGCGAATCAAATTTGAATTTTATAGGTTTTCTTTAGGAACTCTTAAAAGGATAATCATTTTGAGCATCTTCTCTTTTTTCCACTTATATTTTTCACAACTGACACACTCTTTTTCCCAGGCATAATTCTGCTAATATCCTCAGACAAGTATATCTTTGACAGCAATGGTTCTCTCTTGCTGAGAGTTTTACCAGCCTTGGGGTTTGGATTTACAAGAAAACCTCTCTTCCTATGCAGTATGAGTTATGTGATATGTTGCTCTAAATCAGTGTATTTAACCTGGAGGTAATTCAGCCTTTTTGGGGGGGGGGGGGGTAATGAACTGGTGCCACTGTCCAATTATGGTTCCACTAAACTTTTGTCATTCTTTCTTAATTTTCCTTTTCTCCTATTTGCCAGTTAAAAAGGGAGAGGGGGTAATTATGGTTTGTTGGCTAACAGTGCAAAAATGTTAAATACCACTGTAATGGACTGCTCTATTATACCACTGCTCTAAATGATTCTTCTACTCTACAGATTTCTAGGACCTTGGCAAAAAAAGGTGTTCACACCTTGTCATGTTGCTTCTCTCAACTGCAGTCTTCTGCCTCCCTTGCTTCCTCAAGACTTAAGAAGTGTTGAACTTGTGGTGAATTAATTTCCAGCTTTCGCTTTACAGGGTGTTAAATTTTTCTTGCTTTAGTTGTTGGTTGCTTGTGTTGAAAATTTATTTCAACATTGAAGACTCTCCCAAAAGATTAAAAGTAGATAGCCAAATTTATGTTCCTGAACAAAATAGTGCTTCTGAACATGTTCCTTAATTCTAGTTTCAGAAGAATTAGAACAAAGTTCTGAAGTTCTACTTTTGATAATGATAAAAGTTCATATTCTGAATGCTTTTTAGTTAGTTCTTTTCTACACTGTACATAGTCTTCTGACCTTTTACAAAGCTTGAAGTTTCTTGAAATTTCTGTGTCACTGATTGAACACCTTTTAATCCTTCACTTTCTAGAATGAAGTGTAATGGGGTAACAACAAGCTTTGTAATCTATTTGATGCAATTTTGCAGTACTAGAAGGTTTTTCTCCATAGAAGGAATTTGTGGTTAAGTAAACACTTGTCTATTTCTGAAGCAGCAATATAATACTGAAGTTGCTAGGTACAAAAATTTTCTGAAAATATAGTTTCCCTGAAATAGAGAGAGTTGAGGTTACTATGGATTGAAGTGCGCAGTTGTATTGAATAACCTGACAAGGTTAGAACTTAAAAGAATAAATACTAATGGAAAATTACAGATCTTAGTAGCAACTAAGGAGAGGAAGAGAGATTGTAGACACCAATCAACCAGGGAAATACTCCAAGGGGGACATTTGGCAGGAGACAGGGAGTGCTGGAACTCCTGGTTCTCCTGTCACTGTCCCCTTTAGCCAATCTTTTTCTGTCTCATCTATCTTGTGAGCAGCCCAGCATGCTCTCAAATACACACAGTACTTCTTCTCAATTCTTCACTACAGATGCATGCATTTTACACACTACACAATTTTCTCAAAGTTTATATAAAAAAAAATGGCATTATGAGCATCAGAGACTGATTTCACCTCTTTCCTCCTTAAATAGGGGGACATTTTTATCAGGTAATATGTCCCATTGTCCCCATAACATTTTGCAATTAAAAAAAAATTAAGCAGAAACATCCAAAATGATGTAAATAGGATTATGGAGTGGATGGATAAGTGGCAGATGCAATTTAACATAGACAAATGTAAAGTTTTGCATATAGGTTCTTGTAACAACAATTACATGCACATGATAGATGGCAGACAGTTAGCAAGCATTGACGAGGAAGTAGATTTAGGCATATATGTATCTAAGGATTTAAAAGTTAGGAACCAGTGCCTGGAGTCTTGTGCAAAAGCTAATAGGATGTTAGGCTTCATAGCCTGTAATTTTTAATTTAAATCAAAGAATATTTTATTGCCCCTTTACCAGTCCCTAGTCAGGCCTCACTTAGAATATGCCATTCAGTTTTGGTGCCTGTATTTGCATGAGAATATTGATATGTTGGAAAGGGTTCAGCGACATGCCATGAAACTAATTCTATCACTACGCAACAAGTCTTATGAAGATAGGATTAAAGAGTTAGACTTGCATTCACTTGAAACTAGGAGATTAAGAGGAGAGCTTATTGAAGTTTTCAAAATCATTAATAAAATCGATAACGTAAATTTTGACATTGTTCATTTTCAATAATAGCAATACTCGTAATAACATTTAAATTACGTGGCAGACATTTCATTACTAACATTGCTAAATGCTTTTTTACATTTAAAGTAATTGATAAATGGAATAATCTTCCCGCATCCATCATGAACTCTACCAGTGTTAATGTTTAAGAACCATTTAGATAGGCATTTTAAAAATATTAACATTGTTTAAAATAATAAAACAATTAGCAGCAGGACCTCTGGGGGTAAGGTTTGAGTCTGTTGATGATTAATGCCAGCTTGTGACATGCCAGCAACAAAATTTAAAAAAAATATAAAAATAAACTAACACAAACTCAGATGTAGCTCGTAGAATAAACTAACCCACTTTTTATTATACTTTTCATACTTTTTTTTTTTGTTCTTTTCTTATCCTCTCTCTACTTGCATGTCTGTAGTTTGCATGGTATGACAGTGTTTGAGTTAACTGTTTTTGCATGGTTTGTAAACATTCTTATTTTACTTCTTTTCATCTTTCACCCAGGGGTGTACTGAAGGGGGGGCAACAGAGGCGGTCCCCCCCCCCCCACCTTGGGCTTTGTACTGGTGTCTCTTGATGTGCTTATCTCTATAACTATGTACTAAAGTTTGTACATACAATTACAGAGATAGACAGGTTTTGTTTCAGTTTGTATATTTTATAGTAAGAATACATTTTAAATTATTACAAATTTATTCTATATGCATTAATATAAAATAATACTAAACCAATGGGTGTCACGTAAATGATGGATTTCAGATGACCCCACAGGTAAAGGTTGAGTGGATTCAGGTCCAGGGAGTGAGCAGGCCACGCAATGGGTTCTCCAGGGCCTATCCATTTATCAGGGAAATGGTCATCCAAATAGTCTCTGGCTACTTGACTAAAATGAGGCAGAGTGCCATCATGCAATAAACCACATACGATGCTGAACACCAAGAGGAACTACTTCTAGTAAATTGCTTAAATCATTCCTTAAAAAATTGGAATAGGATTCTCCTGTTAATCTTCCAGGCAAAACAAAAGAACTGATTAAGTTGTTGGCAATAAGTCCTGCCCATACATTGATACTAAATTATTGTTGGTGCCTTGACTGGATGATGGCATGCGAATTCTCTTCAGCCCAGTGATGAGTGTTGTGAAAATTGATCACACCATTTCTTGTGAAGGCAGCCTCATCAGAAAACAACATGGAGGATAGAAAAAGAGGATCGTGAGCACACTGTTGAAGGAACCAAGTACAAAAAGCCTCTCATGGTGGGAAATCAGCTTCAGAAGGCCTTGTACTCCCTGAATGTGAGATTGGTGAAGCTGCTGTTCCCATAAAATTCTCCACACAGTTGTGTATCTTACACCCTCTGGCCTCTGCTGCTGCTATCCTTTGGGTGCTGACACCAGGATGTTCCTCCACGCGATTCAGGACCCGCTTCTCCAACTCAACAGTTCTGGCGCTGATTGGTCTACCACCATCTGAAACTCGCTTGTTGAATGATCCTGTATCACCAAGACACTCATCTATTCTCTGAAAGTTTTTATCTGGCAGACGGCAATTTGGAAACCTTTCCACATACAGACATCTTGCTGTGGCCACATTACACTCGGCAAGTCCATACATGAGATACATGTCTGCCATTTCTTTTTGAAAATGTCTCCATTCTCATTGAATAGCACAAAAACTTTTAAGGTTTTTTTTCACTGGACTGCACTTATTCATGGTAAGAAGTTATGAATATGAACAGTGAAACACTGCAATGCACCTCTGACTGATGGCTCTACATTCAATGATATTGAAACATGTCATAGAGTGTACAAAACATTACAATTGGCAAGGCCATACATGAAATAAGTCTCATACACACTCGCAAACATTGTTGGTAAGCAGTGTTTGTAAACAATTTGTGGAAAGAATTGCTGGAACACAAAATGGGATGTAACTTGGAAACAAAGCAATTTCAGGCATATGTTTATATAAACTTTTTCATTGTTTTCAGGTCCTAAATCTATCCTGAAAGTGCATCCCACATGTTATGAAACACACACACACACACACACACACACACACACACACACACACTGGGTGAGTCAAAAGTCTCCATACATAGGCAAAATGGTCATGATAAATAAATTATTAATTTTTTTTTTTTTGCAGGTGATGTGCAGAGATGCCTTTGTCCCAAGAAGAGTGTATAGAGATCATTCTTCTGGCAGGATCAGGAAGCTGTCGCAAGGTTGCCGAGGATTTTAACAGGATACATGCCCCTGGCACACACATCACACACGACACCATTGCCAAACTCATTGAGAAGTTCAAGAAGACTGGAAGTGTTGCAGACCAACCGATAAGTGGCTGTCCATGAACAGCCATTGATGAAGGCACAGCAACCATGGTGCTGGCAGCGTTTGCAAAGGGTCCCCAAAAAAGCACTCGATGGATGTCTGCAGAATGCGGTGTCAGCCAAAGGAGTATTGTCCACATTATAAAGAGCACAGATGGCATCCATACAAAATGCAAATGTTGCAGTATCTTAGCGAAGATGACCCGGACAGGCGGCTGGCATTCTGTGAATGGGCAAGAACAAAAGTGGACGAAGACATGGAGTTCTCGGCTGGCATCCTGTTTTCAGATGAAGCCAACTTTTATGTTCATGGTCGCATGGCGAGGTTAATCGTCAAAACGTACATTATTGGAGTGATGACAATAAGCACTGGATGAGTCCCTCAAAGACGCAAGGTGCTGGAAAAGTGATGGTGTGGTATGGGATATGGGGCAACACAATTGTTGGCCCTTTTTTCATTGACACCAATCTGAATGCCAAAATGTATCTAAACATACTGCAAGACACAGTCACGCCATCCCTGCTGAACGAGGGTGGGGTATTTCCAGCATACTTTCAGCAAGATGGGGCGCCACCCCATTATGGTATCTGCGTACGCCAGTGGCTGGATTGGCTGCTGTGGTCCTGTGGAGTGGCCTCCAAGGTCCCCAGACCCCTCCCCCCTTGATTTTTACTTGTGGGGGCACTTGAAGGCCATGGTGTACCAGGTGAAAATACAAAACACGGACCACCTAAAGGAACGCATGTGTGATATGTGTGCACACACACCGGATGTGTTAATGTGCATTTGCCATGACTGGGGGGAACGCATCCATATGTGCATTCAGTGTAATGGTGCCCACATAGAGCATATTTTGTGACTTACAAGTGATTGCATAATAAAGTGACCATTTTGCCTATGTATGGAGACTTTTGACTCACCCTGTATCTATATATATATATATTTTTTTTTTTTTTTTTTTTTTTTAGTTCAGGAAGAACCGATTCGCCTCTATTTAAAGGGCATATCTCAGCGGAAAAACAAAGAAAAAGTGAGAGGAAAGACAGAGGAAAAAGAAAGGGTGGAGGGGACAGTCGAAGTGGAAAAAGACCAAGGACTGCAGGGTCGAGCCCCATCATCCTTGGGTGCTAGGGCCGGGAAGGCACACGTGAAACCTCCAGGAACAAGCACGTACAAACGAGCACAAAGAGCACTCAAGAGCACGAGCTTAGAACCCCCTTGCGGGGATATATATATATATATATATTAGGGTGGTCCAAATCCATAGGGGAAATTTCAAAATTGTCTTAGATAGTCTCCACAAGTGTGGTTTTGTCCATTTAGTGTCCACATGGTCTGTGCAAAATTGCAGCGTGATTGGTGAATATTTAGAGGTCGCCCCACTCTGAATATATATATTATATAATGTACTTTTTCTTCCGTAGGTCCGATGGCTCAAACTCGATCAATTCCAAAAGTTTGGCTTCTAGGGATGGCAACTGGAACTTATCCACGTCAAGGCTCCCTACATGCCTTGACGCCCTCCTCTTGGGGCAATACCACCACATCAATCAAAAGCAAACCACCTCCGACAGTCTGAACCAGGCATGCCAGAGGGTGATTGAAGTCTGGACCCGAGCGCGGATCCCAACTCAACGGATCGACTCCTGTGTCCGTAAGCTTTCAAAGCTTTTAGACCGCTACAAAACACTCAAGAAGCACAGGACCAGGCAACGTGCCAGCGATAGAATGAATGAAGACATCTTCAAAGCGGACATCCAGGAACTGTTTGACATCGCAACCAGTGATGCCATGAGCACAATCGTCAACGTTGAGGACCGAAATTTCCTGTCCATGCAGCGCAAGGACGTCAATTCTTGCAGCATGGCTGGCATTGATAAGGAAACGACTACACAAGAGGACAGAAAGCGATCCAGAATGGAGAAGGAAGCCAAGAGGAAGGCAAGGCATGAAGCAACACAGAAAGATTTGGAAGAAGCAGGAGTGTCATCAATTGATCTTTCCTCTTCTTCCCTTTTTTCGCAAGACGACGACTATAGACCATCGGTTCCGATTCCTTCTTCGTCTGAAGCTCCGGCACCAAAGCGTCCCAAGAACAAGGTTACGAACATTTTCCAATCTCCAGAAGTCATTGGAGCAATGGATCGCACCAATCTTTCTGACCGGAATGCTGTTTTCGTAACTGGAGCTGTATTACAGGCCGCGGGGCATGATCTGTCTGGGATGACGTGCTCTCGGAGCTCTATTCATCGCTACAGAGAAAGTGGGCGAGAACAGGCAGCTCGAGAAGACCTAGAATCATTCTCTCTAGAAGACCCTGTCCTTCTCCATTGGGATGGAAAGCTTCTCCCCGGCATTGAAGGGAAGAAGACGAATGTGCATCGGATAGCAATCCTTATAACATTCAATGGACAGGAGAAGCTGCTTGGTGTCCCAAAGATGAAACAAGGAACTGGAGAAGCACAGGCCCAGGCATGCCTTCAAACTATGAAATTATGGAACGTGGAACAGCATGTGAGAGGTCTCGTCTTCGATACCACTGCGTCAAACACGGGTTTACATCGCGGAGCCTGTGTCAGGATTGAAGAAGCATTGGGTCACGAGCTAGTTTGGATCGGTTGTCGACATCATATACTTGAAGTCGTACTTGCTGATGTCTTTGCCTCAATATTTGGCTCAACAGGAAGTCCTGAAACAGGCCTTTTTAAGCGATTTCAAAAGGAATGGCCATCTCTCTCCCACGAAGCATTTGTCTCAGCATCGGACAGCTTGTTCGAGAACCCTCAACTCCAAGAGATGAGAAAAGAGATGCTCACTTACTTACCTAACGCTCTTCAGGCAAGCCAACCTCGTGATGACTACAAGGAGTTCCTTGAACTATCTTTGCTCTTCCTGGGGGGAAAGACTGGTGGTCAACTCTTTATCCGAGCTCCGGGTCCCATGCACCACGCGAGATGGATGGCGAAGGCGATTTGCGCTCAAAATCTACCTCTTTCACTATCAATTCAAGCTCACAGCACGCGAAGAACGAAACGTGACTCAGCTGGCTTTATTTGTCAGTCTGATTTACGTCAAGTACTGGCATGAAGCGCCAATGGGGACACAAGCTCCTCTCAATGATCTCAAAATGCTGCATCTTCTGGAAAAATATCCACACGGAGGAGCTGCACAAGCGGCGAAGACAGCTCTAAGACGCCACCTGTGGTACTTGTCGAGCATCTGATTGGACTGGCCTTCTTCGATAATAGGATCGATCCTGATACCAAAAGGAGAATGGTTCAACACCTCCAACATCCCCAAAAGAATGGCTGCCCCCGACGAATCGACATGGCGGAAGCTGGTGTGAAAATGATGTGGCATCCTTCGTCACGAAAAGGACATTGACCCTCTTTGATGCCTTGAAAGTTGGAGGTAAGGAGGAAGCGCGCAGTTACTTCAAAAAGATCCACGGGAATGGCCAAATGACAAGAACTACAGGGAACTTAGAGATCGCGCCTTAAAGATGAAAGTCGTCAATGATGCTGCCGAGCGAGGTATTGCTCTCGCACAACGCTACAATGACACTTTGACACGAAACGAGGACCAGAAGCAGTACCTCCTACAACTCGTAGCCGCCCACCGAAAACAGATACCAATACCATCCAAGGCGACTCTGATGCAGAAGAAATAATGAAGATACACCCATTATCATGTCCTATTGTCTTACTGTTTTCTTTCATATTCTTTGAGAACCAAAAAAAATTTAGTTATTCAGTTGTCTATATATTTTCCCAAATTTTCAAAAAGGGGGCAAGTGGGGCGACCCCTAAATATTAACCGAATAACGTGAAACTTTGCACAAATACTGTCCACACCAAGAGGCATAAAACCAACCTTGTGGAGAGAACTTAGTCGATGCTTTAACTTTTTGGACCACCCTAATATATATATATATATATATATATATATATATATATATATATATATATACAGTGCCCGCGAAAAGTATCCGATCACCCTTGAAATTTGTATTTTTTACATAAAAAACAATGTTTAAATGTATACTAACCTTATATTAGTATTTTGTCATCTGTCCTTTGGTTTGGATGACTTGTTCTAGACGTTTTGGCATGGATTTAATCAAGTTTTGACAAACTTCCACTGATATTTCCTTGCACCATACCTTTTTGATGGCCTCTTGTAATTTTTCGACTGAGCCAGTGTCGTGGCATTCAACCTTATTTTTTATTATTAGCCACAGATTTTCTATCGGATTGAGATCTGGACTATTACCAGGCCAATCCAAAATATCAAATTTATTGTCAGTAATCCATTTTGTCATATTTTGGCCCTGTGACATGGTGCACCATCATGCATGTATGTTTTTGTCCTTTGGATTGCCATTGCCATTGGAAGTTTATCCTGTAGCATTGCTAAATACCGTGCACCATTCATAGTTGTGTTCTTCGGAAGAAAATATAAGTTTCCACGCCCATAGTAACCGAAACAACCCCAAACCATCACACTTGGAGGGTGTTTCATTGTCTTTAGGGTGTATTTAGGGTCCATCCTATTTGAGCCAATAGGCCGGCGAACCTTTTTTGGACAACTTCTGAATGTCAAAAATGTCGACTCATCGCTAAATAAAACCTTCTTCCAGTCATCAACAGTCCAATGAATGTATTTTTTACAAAATGCGACACGTTTTTTACGCATTTTTTCATTAATGAACGGTTTCTTAGCAGCATGGCGAGATGGTAATCCGAGTTCTTTTTGGAGCCGCTCCTGGATAGTTCGTTCAGAAACACCAGATAACAAATTATTCATATTAAATTTTATTTCTTTCGCAGTTATTGTTGGGTTTTTCAATACTAAACGTTTCATAAGTTTGTCTGTTCGCGAATTTGTTTTTCTCGGTCTGCCAGATCGTTTTTTAGGGACTGGCGTGGTTAGGCCACCATTGTTCTTAGCCCGTGAAACCCATAAATTAACGGTACTTTGGGATATGTTTAATTCCTTAGCTATCTGTCTCTGTGATTTCCCACATGCATGCAAAGCAAATAGCACCTCGACAATCACTCTTAAGTTGTTTTTTAGCACACATTATATATAAATTTTATTTACACCACTTTCTGTAAAAAAAAAAAAAAATCAAGAAATTTACACAAACAGTGAAATCTGACAAATTTGAGACACAGCCACCCGCAACGAAGGCTACCAGAACACTAATTTGAGAATGCGTTGGATAGCTCTCATATCAGCGAGCAACCTCAAAGTTACCAGATGTCGCTAGAACAAATAGAAAGTGAATTACGTGTCTCTGAATATCAAGGGAAAATATTGTATTTTCTTGAGTGATCGGATACTTTTCGCGGGCACTGTATATATCCCCCTCCCCGCGGGCGGTCTTTCTGGGGTGGATCGCCCGCGGACTCCTGCCTCCATGTGGCGAGGGGGGTCAGCCGTGGCTGGGGGCCCTGCCGGGTCCCCCGCCCGGTTGCGAAGTGGACTTTTAGCATACCCTGCTATCCTACAGCCCCCTCTTTCCTGTCTTCCCCTCTTTACCCTCTTCCTTGCCCCCTCTGTTTTTTCTGCTTTCTCTGTTCACTTCGCGCGCCTCATGGGCTGCCGGGGCTGGTCGCTGGGGGTCTCGCTCCCATGGCTGGGGCCGGACTAAGTTGACTGGTAGGGTGCCCAGGCCTGGGACCCTGGGGGGCCTTGGTCTTTGCTGCCGGCGGGGGAGAACTTTCGACGCTGCAAGGGCCCTTTTTGAAACGGGGGTACCTACATGGGACGAGGCACCCATCCCCCGCCGGCGTGCGCTTGGTCCCCTTGGGCCCCGGGTAATCGGTTCCCCGCGGCCCCGGGCGCGAAACAGTAAAAAAAAATTTTATGGAAACACTTACAAATCTAATGGACCTCGTTGACGACCCGGCTTGTGCATCTGACCTCCCTCTGACTACCTCTTTGGACCTTGGGTCTGGTAAGGGCAGTCGGCAGCCCTCGCCCACCCCGTCTGCTCTTCTTGCCGACACCTCCTCTCCCTCTCTTCCCCAGGCTCGTGGCGCCGCTGCCCGACCCCCGCCAGTGGCGGATGGACCTGCAGTGGACCCCCGACCCCTGGATCCCCCCATATTCCACGTCCCGATAGGGACCCACCTGCTTTTTCGCCCTCAGGTGGGAAGCCCGCGGCCCCGGTCGCCTCCCACTCCGGTCGGGCCTCATCGCCCCCGGCCCCCTCGGCCCCTGGGGGACGTGGGACCCGACGTCGCCGTCCGCCTTTCTCGTCTCCCCGTCCCCTCAAAGTACCGGTGGTGTTTGGCCCGACGTCTTCCCTCGGCCTTAGGACGGTGGACAAGTTCCTCTTCCTCCGCCCCTCCTCCTCCAAGCCCCTCCCCACTAACCATGAACGCCTCTTTCGAGCGATCCATGGGGTGACGGGGACGGCTCGTTTTGACCTTCGGCCTCAGAGGGATGGCTCCATTCTGATAAGGTCGCGTTCCTCTGTCGAAACCTCCTCTCTGCTCGTTATCCCCAATGTCCTGGGCTGCGGGATTACGGTGTCCCCCCCACCCCCGCCTCAATCAGTGCCAGGGCACAATTTACGCTGCTCGTCTTCTACCCATCCCGGTGAAAGACCTCCAGATTGACCTCGCCTCCCAGGGTGTTGAGGGTGTACCGCTTTCCCGACAGATCGCGATTCCCAACCGCCCCTTCTCCTCGCCTGCTCCTCACTTTCGACTCACTGGTGCCCCCCGTTTCGGTATTCTGGGGCTTTGGTGAGAGACGAGCGTGCGAATTCTCAGTACGACCATACGTGCCAGATCCTACGCGCTGTTTTCAGTGCAATAGGTTTGGCCACGTGAGCAGCTCCTGCCGTCAGCCGGCCCCGTTGTGTGTCCGTTGCGGCGGCCCTCCCCACCCCTTGCCCTGTACTGCTCCGCCTTCCTGCACCAACTGCCATGGACCACACCCTGCTTCATCCCGCTCTTGCCCGTCCTTCCTCTTTGAAAGGGAGGTTCAGGCCCTCTGTTCATCAGAGTTTCTCAGCGCTCGGAAGGCGCGGGACCGGTTGCGTGGCTGCGAGGCCCGGCGTGGTGCCTCGTACGCCGAGGTTCTCCGTTCCCGGACCCCGTCCTCACCGGCGGTTCCCAACGCGCCTCCACCCACCGTGTCCGCTACTCCCAGTCCATCCTCTGCCGCCCAGCGGACTCCTACCGCGGCTCCCCGTACTACCAGCGCGTCCCCACGTGCTCCCCCCGCGAACGCCGATGTTTCGTCGGCAACCCCCCCTGCCCCTTCTACGCCCTCCACCGGCGCCTTCGGCCACCCCCATTCCGGATCGTGACCCGCCGTCACCCATGCGGGCCGCACGACGGAGGGGTAGGGGCCGCAAGCGCCGCGCCAGTGGTGACCCCGAAAGGTTCGAAGCCATAAGCCTCGCATCACCTTCCTCTCCCAAACACAAACGCCCCCTTCGCCCTACCGCCCCGGTGTCCTCACCATCCCCACTGCGCCACCGTTATGCACGCTCCCCCCTGGGGTCCCCGACGGCCCTCGTGGTGGGGGCTGAGATACACCCCTCCGGCCCGGTCGATGGACCCACTGGAGGGGGAACTCGCCCGCCTGGTCGGGGTGGGTGGGACGTGCACGCCCCCGCGCTTGACCGCCCCATCTCTCTCCTCGACCTGCCAATGCCTCTGGGTGAGGTATTATTTTCCACTCCCCCTCGTAGTCCTGCCTCCCCCGCACCTCCGGTGAAGGGAGGGGCATTCTGGATACCTCTCTCATCCCCTTCTCTGCATCGCTCTCCCCCGGACGTCCGGGAGACTCCTCTTCTGGAGGACTTGCCGGCGTCTGGTTCCACATCGCCCCCTCGTCGGGGTGACCCTCGCCTTCGCCCTCGTTCGGCGTCCCTCGCTGAACTCCGGGGCTTTCCGATTCCCTCTTTAATCTCGGGCCGCCCGATCGGCCCACCCACCCATAACCATCCTTTTCGCTGACTTTCCTACCCCTCCCTATACCTCGCTCCTGCAGTGGAACATCCGCGGGCTCCTGGTAGGCCTCGAGAGTCTCTCCTCTCTCCTGGCCTCCAGGTGTCCGGCGTGTTTCTGCCTTCAGGAGACGATTCTGGGATCCCGTTCCCTCCCTCGAGTGTCCGGTTACTGCGGGCTCCCTTCCCCGCCTCTCGATGGGGCGGGGAGGCGGGGCGCCGCGGTCTTCGTGCACCGCTCCGTCCCTTTCCGCCCCCTCCCGCTCCGTACAGTCCTGCAAGCTGTGGCCGTGGGCCTTTCCTTGGGGCGCCAGCTCACGGTCTGCTCTCTTTACCTCTCCCCTAACGTACGCCCTCCACCCATTCCGTGACCTAATTCTTCAGCTTCCCCGCCCTTTCCTGATTCTCGGGGACTTCAACAGTCGGGACCCGGCCTGGGGGGACGTTTGCTCCACCTTTCTCTCCGGGACCCTTCTCTCCCTTATGGACGAGCTCGAGTTCACCTTTCTGAACGATGGCTCCCCAACCTGCCTTCACTCGGCCCACGACAGTTTCACCTGTATCGACCTTTCCCTGGTTTCCCTCGAAATCGTGACGGAGTTCACCTGGGAGGTCCTGCCGGATTCTTCCGGCAGTGACCATTTCCCAGTGTGTCTTACCCCGACCCGTCTCCTCCCCCCCACTCCGCCCCGCTGGCTGTTCGCCCGAGCAGACTGGGTCTCATACGCGAGGGGCTCGGCAATCTCGCCATCAATTCCTGCCTTTCCCTCCGTCAGTGAGGCCCTCGCCTTCCTCGAGAGTAAGATCCTCTCGGCTGCCGCCAGTTGCATCCCCCGTACCTCTGGCTCCCCCAGGCCGCGAAGCGTCCCATGGTGGACCCCAGAGTGCTCCATGCCGTTCAGGAGCGGCGCCGTGCCGGCCGCCGCTTCTACCGGACCCGCCAGCTGGAGCACAAGATCGAGTTTCAGCGCCTGAAGGCAGTGGCTCGTCGGGTCCTGAAACTGGCCCGGCGTACCTCCTGGCGGAGTTACGTGTCCGGGATCTCCTCCACGACTGCCCCCTCGACTGTTTGGCGCAAGGTGCGTAGCTTTGAGGGGACCCGTGTCCCCCCTCGACCCCCGATGCTTCGGGTCGGGGACGACGAGTTCGTCTCCGATCCGGAGGCCGTCGCGAACGCACTCGCGGCGCACTTCGCAGCCATCTCCAGTTCCGATTCCCCCCATTCCCGCCGCGACCCACCGGATTTTCCACCTCATAGGGATGACCCCTATAATCACCTCTTCCGCATGACGGAGCTTCGGGAGGCCCTCCGCCCCCGACGCTCCTCCGCACCCGGCCCCGATAATATCCCCTATGACTTGTTACGGCACCTCCACCCCTCTGCTCAGCTTTGTACTAGACCTCTATAACCGGATTTGGTTGGAGGGTTCATTCCCGGACCTGTGGCGTGAGTCCATCGTCGTCCCCATCCCGAAGCCCGATAAAGACCCCTCACTCCCGTCGAACTATCGCCCCATTTCCCTGACATGCTGCGCCTGCAAGGTTATGGAGGCGATGGTCGCCTCGTGGCTGTCTCTTACTCTGGAGGCGAGTGACCAATACCCTGCTACCCAGGCTGGTTTCCGGCGCTTCCGGTCTACCACCGACCCCCTCCTCCTCCTTAGCCACGACGTGCAGGAGGCTTTCTCCCGGCGTCACTTTGTACTCGCCGTCTTTTTCGACCTCCAGAAGGCCTACGATACTACTCGGCGGAGCGCGGTCTTTGACTGCTTACGCTCCCTGGGTTTCGCAGGCTTTCTCCCCTCCTTTATTTATAACTTCTTGTCCGCTCGTTCTTTCCGCGTCCGCATCGGTTCTACCCTCTCTGACCGCTTTCCGTTGGAGGAGGGTGTCCCTCAGGGTAGTGTCCTTAGCGTCCTGTGTTTCTCACTAGTGATGAACACAGTCGCTACGGTCCTGCCTACTTCCGTTCGTAGCTCCCTCTATGCTGATGACCTGGCTATCTATTGCTCTGGCCGCCTCCCGTCTTTGGCTGAACGTCGACTCCAGCTAGCCATCAACGCGGTGGTTCGCTGGGCGTCCTCGGTTGGCTATGCTTTCTCACCCTCCAAGTCTTCTAGTATGCTTTTCCGTCCTCGGCGCCTCCGTCTGTCGCATACCTTCGCCATTACCCTTGCCGGCACTCCTCTTCCCCTCGTCCCATCCGTTCGATTCCTGGGTATGACCCTCAACGAATTTTTCGGTTGGGTTCCACACCTTAGGCGGTTGCGGCAATCATCTCGCCGCACCCTCTCCCTTTTGAGTCACCTGTCCCACATGACCTGGGGGGTGGACAGGCGTACTCTGCTGCGCCTGTACACCTCCCTGGTGCAATCCCGCATCGACTACGGCTGTGTGGTCTACAGCTCCGCCTCCTCTCCGGCACTCCGTATGCTGGATCCTCTTCTCCACCGTGGCCTTCGCCTGGCGTCGGGTGCCTTCCGCTCGTCCCCTGTCGCTAGTCTTCAGGTGGACTGCGGACACCCCCCCCTTCCCCTTCGCCGGGGCCTTCTCATGGCGAAGTGTTACCTTCGCATCTGCCGCCTCCCGAGGTCCCTACTCTTCTCCGCGATCTCCCAGGCGCTACCCCGGCCTGACACGTGGCATTTCGCTGCCTCCCTGGCCGACGTCTTTTCGTCCCTGGGGATCCCCCCACCCTCTATTCTGCCGTTCTCCTTCGACCTGTCGCCCCCCTGGCTGACCACCCCTATCTGCCGCTGCCAGGCGCTCCGTGGTCTGCGTAAGGAGTCTCCTCCTACCGTCCTCCGTCTTCTTTTCTGGCCCATCTTCCGTACACTCGGACGATGTTCCCGTCTACACCGACGGCTCGCGCTCCCCTGCAGGTGTCGCGGCCGCCGTCTTCTCTCCGTCGCTGTCACCTACCTCCCGGGGTATCCCCCTGCCGGTTCAGGCCTCCATCTTTTCCGCGGAGCTCTTTGCCCTTCTGGAAGCCCTCCGTCTGGTATCGGGTTTTTCGCGGTCTTCCTGTACCATCTTTTCGGACTCGCTGAGCGCCCTTCAAGCGCTCGAGCGCTATAATTCCCCGGACCCCCTCGTACGCATTATTCAACAGGAGTACCATGTCCTGCACACCATTCCCTGGATCCGGGTCACCTTCTGCTGGGTTCCTGCCCATGTCGGTGTTTCCGGTAATGAGGCGGTTGACCGCACAGCCCGGTCCGCCGCCTCGATGCCCCCCCTCCCCCGCCCGCTCCCCTTCTCTGACTATGTGCAGGTCTTTCAGTCCCTCTGCGACTGCATATGGCAGCAGTCCTGGGACGATGCCACCGGAAATAAACTCTGGTCCATCCGCCCCTGCCTGTCATATTGGGCGTCCTCTTTCCACCGCTCCCGACACAAAGAGGTCGTCCTTGCGCGGCTTCGCATCAGCCATACGCGCCTCACGCACGGCTATTTTATGTCCCGGCAGGAGGCTCCTTGTTGCGCCTCCTGCCAGTCGCCCCTCACCGTCTTTCACATCCTTGTGGAATGCCCCACCCTGTCGTCAGTACGTCGTCGCGCCTTCCCGTTCCTCTCTGATTTCCCCCTCCCCGATCGTTTACGTCTTATGCTCGCTGAGAGCCCTCTCTTCTCGCTTGACTGTCTTTTCCTTTTCCTCTCCCAATCTCGCCTCCTCTAGCTTTAGGTGACTTCTCACCCGTCGTCCGCGGTCCTCCCACTTCTAGTGCCTTTCCCCCATCTCCGTTTCTCTTTCTCATATTCTGTTTCACCATGATATCCGCTAGCGTATAGCGGGAAATGGCGGTAAACGCCCCAATACAAAAAAAATATATATATATATATATAAAAATAAATGTGACAGCATTAAACCTGCTTGGTGTATATATACTTTTGTTTTAGTTACCCATGCTAAAAAATTTGCATGTATCAGTGACTGGTACATGCAAATTTTTTAGTTTACAGTTTTTATATTTGTTGAATATTCAAACTTTCCACTATTAGTCAAAAAGATGTTATCTGAATTTGAAAACAGTAAAAAATTTGCCAACCGTGACTGTAGAATTTTACCTGCCAATTAGTCTTAAAACCAGCCCAATTTGGCGAGAAAACTGTGGACTTAATCTGTTGCTGCAATAGTCATCATGTAGACAGACCATATCTGTTTCCCCAGCTTGTTGCTTTTCTCTGTTATACTGTCTTGTGCACAATGGAAGCTCAAAAAAGTTTCAGTATTCTCTGTTAAATCCTGTCTGTACACCTCATAGTAATGTAGCTATCATTTTTGACTCTGTATTTTCCGCATGAAAAATGTGTGGTAAATCTATTCATTTATCTAATTTAGTTTACACTTTCTGTAAATAAGGCTTTGTTTATACATGTATGAATATTGGCTCTAGTAAATGTTTATGAATATGCATACTCGTATGCAGGGCTGTGGAGTCAGTCAATTTTGAGTGGAGTCGGAGTTGGAAGTGTATAGTTGGATGGAGTCGGTGCAAATCCTTCAATTATAACCATAGCAGCCTAGGCCTAGGCCTAGCTCAATTTTATGAATAAAATAGATTTAACTTAATGTTTTAATATATATAATATAATATATAATATATAAATAATATATAATATACAGGGTGGGCCGTAAGTTTCCATACATAGGAAAAATAAGCATTTTTTTATGGACAATCATTTTTATTTATATAATATGCTCTACATGGTTGCCATTGTTTTGAAAACACATTTCAATACGTGTTCCCCACTGTTGATGAACACGCATTAGCACAGTTGACGTTATGCTTGTAATGGCGTTGGTGATACGTTCCTTTAGATGATTTATGTCTCGTATCTTTTCCTGATACACCATGGCCTTCAAGTGCCCCCAAAGATAGAAATCAAGGGGGGTGAGATCTGGGGATCTGGGAGGCCACTCCACAGGACCATGCCGACCAATCCAAGCATCCGGAAACTGCTGCTGATCCAAATACCGACGCACGTGAAGACCATAATGAGGTGGAGCTCCATCTTGCTGGAAGTAAACTGGGAAGTTACCTTCCTCGTTTAGCAGGGATGGGAAAATCTCTTCTTGCAACATGTTAAGATACCTTTCGCATTAAGATTTCCACTGACAAAATTGGTCCAATAATTCTGTCACCCCATATCCCGGCCCACACCATCACTTTACCGGCACCTTGCATCTTCGTCGGACTCAGCCAGTTAGGGTTAGCATTACTCCAATAACGTATGTTTTGCCGATTAACCTCTCCATTGACGTAAAAATTTGCTTCATCAGTAAACAAGATCTTAGTTGAAAAGTTTGCATCCTCGTTCAGTTTGGTTAATGCCCATTCACAGAATTCCATCCGTCTATCCGGGTCGTCTTCACTCAAATGCTGTGCCATATGCAATTTGTATGGATGCCATTTGTTTGCTTTCAAAATGCGCCTGATACTCGATCTGCTGACACCACTTTCTGCAGACAACCGTCGTGTACTTTTTCTGGGACTCCGTGTAAGCGCTGTAAGTATCGTAGCTATTGTGTCTTCATCGGTGGCTGTATGTCTTGGACCACTTCGCGGTTGATCTGCAACATTTCCAGTTTTCTGAAACTTGTTAATAAGTTTTGCCACAGTGTCGTGTGTGATGTTCGTTCCATGTTGTCTGTTAAAGTTCATTGCAACCATGCGACTGCTTCCCGACCCAGCCATCAGTATGATTTCAATTCGTTGCTCTTTCGTCAAACGCATATTCTTAGGGTATCTGAAACATAAAAACAAACGTTTAATTTTTCCTATGTATGGAAACTTACGGCCCACCCTGTACGTACATATAACATATAAATATATAAATATAAATAATATATAAATATAGTTGCTTGTAATTAATAAGGATTATAATTAATTAATTAACATAATTAATAATAAGGAAATTTAAATATTTTGTACTAGCAACCCTAAATCTTTTTCAGATTTTTAGATTTCAATTTGATAATTTTGATAAGCATCACTGAAAGAAGATTTAATGGAAGCGATCCTTATTTTAAGAACAAATTCAGTTTAGGTTAGTACATTTTGTTATGGATGTTTATAATAATACAAAAACATCTTATTAATTTGCTAAACCAATAATAATCTTATTTTGTTTGTTTCAATCAGTTTGTATTTTGGGATTTATTGTAATTTTTGAATAAAGAGAAAAAAAGCCATTAAGGCATAGTTACAGCCACTAAGTAACCTGATGAGTTATGTGGTGGTGACGAAATGCCTTGTTTATGAATCTCCATTGGCCTAATAAAGCTAATCGTAATCAATTTGGCCTTAACATTCCGTCGGAGTCGTAATTATACAAGTCAGATTTCTGGAGTCGGAGTTGGAATGTTAAAATTTTTGGAGTCTGAGTTGGAGTCGGCAAATTTTTCACTGACTCCACAGCCCTGCTCGTATGGTATATACACCTTTGTTTTAGTTAATCACACTGTGAGAGTCGCATGCCCCCCCCTGATCAAATCCTGGGTATGTCCCTGCTTTCACCCCTTTCCTATTCTCTTTGACTATTTTTCCGATTTGTTGGCAGTGGCTGGTGGATGATGATGATGATGATGGTGAGTCTTTCTCTCTCTTTTTCTGAATGAATGTTAACCCATGAATGAGGTTTTGCTACTTAACCCCTTATTCTCTTCTTTTAACCCCTACTCTCTCGTTTCTCTCAGGCTAACCTTAGAGTGGATCTTAGGGTCTTTATTAGCCTTAGCTTCTGTAGATCAATACTGCAATGTTAAATCAAAGTAGACAGTGACTGAAATAAAACTTAATAAAAAACATGACTGCTAAATAAATAAGTTTTACAACCAAGAGATGCTAAAATTACTAATTTCCATTGAAAAATGTCTTAAGTTATATAACTTTTAATTGAATAACCCTTATTAATAATAAAATAAATACAATCATTTCAGTTTACAATGACATGAATAATTTTGAAACTTGACTATTTATTTTATTTAATTTGGCCCTTAAGCTTTAGGCTTTACTGGGCTCTTATTAAAAATAAACAGCTAGTTATTAATTAATAATAAATAAGTAAATAAGTATTATTAATAGTTAAAACTTGGGTCTTAATCATCAATTTCATGGAGATCTTTGTAACTTAACACCATTTTCAATGCATGTTTGTGAATTGTATGACATGGTTTTTTATCTAGCCAGGTTTTAGCTATAGCTACAGCTTCTCCATTCAGCTTATTAGGCGTCAGTTTCAGCTTGTTTTATTCAGGAGTGAAAACATGGGGTAGCTTGAACCTAAACATACCTTTTGGACATGCTATGTGTTGTAGGCTCTAAGTTTTGCCTGACCATTCAAATAACCTACCTTTACCAACATTAAAGTTAAAAGATCTCTCATTTTTTTTCATTTGGTTCAAACACATTTTGTCTCAGAAGTTAAATTTTGGCACAAATGTTAAAACTTAATAAATATATATGTAACAGAAAATTAAGTAGTGACCCCCTGTTCAAGTGCCTGGGCCTACAGTAATTAATATAAAATCTTTTATAGTTATACTGCACCCAAATAAATTTGTTGGTGCCATATTAGATTTTACTTCTGTTCATCCATCTATCCATGCATCATACTTCTGTCTCTATGCTGTAACTTTTGAACCGCTTATAAATTGATGAAACTAACTTCACACATACGGATCATCACAAGGTGATGTGTGATGAACAAGAATTGGGTGCCTCCATCAAAGGTCAAGGTCACAAATAGAGGTCAAAAGTGAAGTGGAGGGCCATGCCATAACTTCTGAACCACCCAATATAAATTGATGAAACTTCACACACGTGTGTATCATGACAAGATGATGCATCATGAGGAAGAATCCAGTCCTTGCATCAAAGGTCAAGGGGTCATTCCATGTCAACTCAGCCACAAAATGGCACTTTTTGCACTCACCCCTTTCAATTTTGCTCATACTTGGCACAATAGCAGATATACATGCCAAACTTAAATTCCCAAATTATTAGAGCTGACTGACCTTTGGTTACTGAGATACAAGGTCACAAAGTTGTGACATTTTGACCTTTTTTGCGTTAAATGACTATTTTCAAAATGGTGTAACTAAAAAAACTATTAAAGCTAGAGCATTGATTTTGGTCTCATTTTAAAGCTCTTTAGTAGCCCCTTGTTTATTGTCTCTTGTTAAATATCTCTACTGTGAAAAATAAAAAAATCCCTTCAAAAGTTGACCTTTGACCTTGAATAAAAAAAAAATACCTTCTAAAAAATTCAATTTTTTTACATTAATACCTTGAGCCATGTACAACAAAATCCCAAGAAGCTGTAAGTGGCTGATAACTAGTTCAATGTATAAAAAATAAATGAAGTTGGCATCATTCTTCAATTTTAGATTTTTTTTGTCAGTTCATTTATTTAAAAGTTCTGTTCTGATATAGTGTCGGTGAAGACTTAGTTCAACTTAACATTATTAGTTCAAAAACCTTTTTGTGACCTGTGCCAAAAGAAGTCTTTTAAAAGACAACCAGGGTTAAACCCCTCGACAGCCCCAAATCTACTGGAGTAGCGCTGATCCAAAGGCCCAACTAGTATATAAGTACTGTCAACTTTACAGAGTTGACTCCTGACTTCAAGTTAAAGTTAATTTATTTTTACTAAATACATGTATAAAAATTTATTTAATAATTCATTAATTGTTCATTGTTTTCTTTTCAGAATTTTCTTTGTGCTTTTGTGATTTCAGAGTACAAACATGGAACATTTAAAACTGAAACAGAAGTGTGCTGATCCTTTGCTGCGTCACAAAGGTCAGTGTCGAAAGAAGAGTTTGAGAATTGTACCACAGGAACTTGTAAATAAGTTTCCCGATCTGCACTTAACACTACATCACAGACTTTGTAAGCAGTGTAGAGAACATCTTGAGTCCTTGCCTGAGAAAGGAATAGGCACTTTGAATTCAGACATAAATGATGATTCTTCTTGTAGTAGTGAACCACCTGAAGATCTTGAGAAAATTGAAAATGTTGACAATAGTGATGCATCAACTTCAGAGCAAAACCTGAGATGTGTACTTTGAATGCTTCTTTTGTTTCAATTGGTGAATCACCCATAAAAAAGAGAAAGCTTGTAGAGCAAAAGTCATATGGAGCTAAAAAACTAAGCAAGGTGACAGAGACAGTTAAGAAGAGAATGGAAACAGTTGCAGGAAAAGAGATTTCTGACTCATAATTTAAGGAGCCATCTGGAGATGTAGACTGTTTAGAAATAATAAATCAACTCAAGGAAAAATTCAAAAATGAAAATACTAAAAGAAGTGATAAAATAAAAATCCTCACTGTATTGCCCAAAAGTTGGAGCATTAGGAAAATTGCTTCAGAATTTAACACAAGGCATACAGCATCTATTGCTAAAAAAATAGTTGAAGAAAAAGGTGTCCTTTCAGACCCAAATCCAAAGGGTGGGAAAAGAATTAAACAGGATATTGTTGACGCTATTAACCCTTTCGCTGCGTCCCATTCTGATACGCCCTGTGCGTGCCACGCTAATACCCCAGAACGAAAGCTGTGCGTATAAATGCGCCAGAAAATAAACTTTAATTATTTTTTTGCTTCGTCTTTTGTTTGCCTTTAAAATAGGTTTTCTATCAATAATATTTTCAGTTTTTCATGGGTAACAAAAAAATAAAGGTAAAATAGAGATATCTTTATTTAGTTAACTAAAAGTTAAATGCTGAGTGATAAGTTTTGAAACATGGTTCGGCGCATAACCCTGGGGTATCGGGGCATGTTTCGCATTGAAAACGTACTCGTTTTTCTATCCCATGGGCATAACATACCCTGCATCTCTTTGTTGGTCTTGGGGTACGTTCAGAATTGATGTAATTTTCTTGGTAAAATGTTTTCCAACTAGTCTTGGAACTACTGATTTCTTCAAGTTAGGTTCATCTGCAGTTGTCAGTCTTTTATAATCTCATGGCAAAGTCTAGAAGGGGAACTTTTCCCTTTTTTATGAGTATATAATTCCACAAGCATCTAGTACTCGGACCTGAATCAAATGCATTGCCAGCTTCTTATACCATTTAGAGACTTTCTTGGGACAGAGTAATAATGCAGTATTTGGTCTGTTCGGTCTACATATCCCTATGTTTGTTGTATTCATGTACGCAAGCTGGAATGGTTTTTTCGACTCGACCTTCCTTTGACCTACGTGTTACTGTGACATCACTGTTCGAATGGTAATTGGAGAGCATGCAAACTCTTCTCTTGTCATGAAACACAAGGGAAAGCAGTTCAGGAGTCTCAAAAGCAAGTTTTTTTCCTTTTCCACATTCATAGTTTTCATAGCATGGCAGAAGCCCTTACGATTACTTCTAACAGTCCCTGCGGCACCAGTTTTATTATCACTAAGGTATTTGTATAGTTTTGGTGATGTATAGAAGTTATCAGTGAAGATGTTGTGACCTTTTCCTAAATATTTTTCCATCATACTTACTACAATACTTTCAGTCTTAGAAAAATCAGCAACAGTTTCCATGGTCCCGGTATATATTTTATATTTCAAAGTAACCAATTTTCATCCACAAGTTTGAAAATTTTATCCCAAAACGTGATCTTTTGTTTTTATGTATTGCCGGAAACTGAGTCTGCCCTTCCACAGCAAAAAAATTCATCCAAACTTAGGTTCTGAGAAGTTGAATATTTTGATTCAAGAGGCAGATGTCATCAACTCAATAAAGTCATGCAATTTCACCATCTTCCCCGCTCTTTCCTTCAACGTCTCATCTGCATTGTCAGCAAAATGCAAAAAAGAAGAATGTTGGTAAATCTGTCTCTTTTCGTGATTGCTGTAAATACTGGAGTACCATAAAAACTGTCGGTTGACCAATACATACCTATCTTGGGTTTTTGTATAATACCCATGAGAAGTAACAGCCCTATAAATTGCTTCATTTCTGTAAACGTAGTTGGGACCCATGCACTATACCGAGATGTTGATTCAGATTAGGTGTAGCAGCCAGAAATTGAGTTGCATATTTGTTTGTTTCTGTAACCATTAGCTCAATTACTTCTTTGGGAAAACTTCACAAAAACATCATACATCGTATGAGTTTGACCATTGAAGAGCACTTTATTTTCACCAGTAAACTGCCACCCACCTCTGGTACAGCCTATATTTTCACCAATTTCCTTCCATTCAAAATTCTCGCTAGATTTTGTTGCTTTAGGCAAATCTCTTTCCAAAAGTAACATTTTCTTCATCATCGTCACTACTTGATGTGTTTTGTAAAATATTCCGTACATTATCTTGCGCCCAGTCATCCTCACTTTCACATTCTATATCACTTTCAGAATACATTGAGAGATATACGTTTATATCATTCTCATCTAGAGAGGATTTTTTACGCTTATTACTGCTTGTGGATGCCATGCTGAACTGATTGGGGGAGTATTTCACTCCCCCCTCTGGTGAGCTGAGAGTCAGAAAATAAAAAAAGATGCCAAATACGACCATATTGATGTCTAATATTAGTCAGGGAACTAACTACGTTGTTCTAATAGGAACGAGGGGGTTCATAGACTGTTTAATAAACGTGGAAAGCAATGTTTACCATGTGTCCTGAGAGAAGATTTTTAATGGTAAACATAGTTTACCATGCGTCCTGAGTCGGGCTTTTTTATGGTAAACATAGTTTACCACACACACTGAAAGGGTTAAAGCATTTTATCTTTCAGAAGACATCAGTAGAACAATGCCAGGAAAGAAAGACTATTGTAGTATCATTGACAATGAAAGAGGAAGGATACATTTGCAAAAGCATCTTTTACTTTGCAACTTAAAAGAAGCCTATCATATTTTCAAAGAAAGAAATCCTTTGGTTAAGGTGGGATTAAGTAAATTTGCAGAATTGCGTCCAAAGCAGTGTGTTATTGCTGGAGCAACAGGAACTCACTCAGTATGTGTCTGTACAATTCATCAGAATGCCAAACTTGTTTGTAGGAGCTGAATTAGAAAAACTAACTGCAAATGATGACACACCTATTAAGAATGTACGTCATTGTGTTGCCTTTATGGAATGCAATCCTGCCTCACAGAAATGCTGCCTCAGACAATGTGAACAATGTGGAGATCCATCAGATTTAAAAAACAGACTACTGGACATATTTACAAACAACTTCATTGGTATCATAAATTTTAAAAAGTGGACCAATACAGATCGGTCAAATCTTGAATCAGTAGAACTGAATACAGATGAATATATTGACCAATTCTGTAACCAACTGAAAGAATACCAGATACATGACTTCAAGACAAAGATGCAAGCACTTATTACCGTGAAACAAAATGTCTCTGAAAGATGGTGAGGTCCTTGCTGTGTGTGATTTTGCTGAAAATTATTCCTTTATTCTTCAAGATGAGGTTCAGAGCTTTCACTGGAACAATGAGATGGCTACTCTACATCCATTTGTTATTTACTATAAAAGGAAGATGAGATTGCTCACACTCTTAGCTTTGTTATTATTTCAGAGTGTAACATCCATAACACAGTTGCTGTACATTGTTTCAAAAGCATCTGATAAAATTCCTAAAAGATAATATCTCATCCATCGGTTCCATCCACAAAATAATTTACTTTTCAATGGGTGGTGCAGGACAGTATATAAGAACTGCAAAAACTTTTTGAATCTTTGCCATCACAGAGATGATTTTGGAATTGAGGCAGAATGGAATTTTTTTGCAACAAGTCATGAAAGGGACCTTGTGATGGTGTTGGAGGCACACTTAAGAGATTAGCTGCAAAAGCTAGTCTACAACGACCTTATGATGAACAGATCCTTACTGCAGAACAGTTATATCATTTGCAAGTGAAAATATTGTAAATATAAAATGTCATTTTTCAACTAATAAAGAGCATGAAGAGGAAAGCCAACTTCTCCAAGAAAGACACTCAACTGCAAAGACTATTGCTGTACACAGAAATTACACCATTTACAGCACCAGTTTCATTGACTTCTCTTAAGGTTAAACATTATTCATTATCAGATTATTCAAATATTGAGAAAGTTACTGAAAAGGAAGAAGTTGTGACTGAGGAGAAAATACATGGTTTTGTTACTGCTGCATGATGGCCATTGGTGGGTGGCATATGTGCTGGAAAGATACCAGAGAATAGAGAAGTAAAAGTCACATTCCTTCATCCTCATGGCCCAAACCCATCATTTGTGTATCCTGGTCAACCAGATGATTAATCTTACCATATTCAGATATTCTAACACAAGTTGAGGCATCTACTACTAATGGATGAACATACAGGATTTGCAAAGAAAGTTACTTTGAAGGCATCCAAAGCTTTGGCAGATCTACAGCACAGAAAGGTAAGAATTCAAAATTAAATGGTCATGTAACTATATATACACTGCATACATTTTAAGTTGTGATAAATGGAAATCAATGAGCACTATACCTATACATATTGTATGTACATTTTAATATGTTACTTGTATTTGTTAATTAGTAGCTATCTAGGTATACATTAAAAATTGTTTTCTCTTCTAGAAATCACAATAAATTGGGTGGCCCACAAGAATCTTGTCAACTACTGAAAACCATCACATACATGCACAACATACAGGTGAGGTGGGTAAAGAAAAATATTTAAAAATAAGCATTTGCTTGTTTGTAAAGGGCTGCAGATAGTATGTAGATATGGGTTGTATTTGTAAGAGATTGAGCTGACCTTAGACAAAAATGGTTACTGACATACAAGGTCACAGTCATGACTTTTTGACAATTTTTGTATAAAATTACTTTTTTTCAAAATGTTGCTTGAATTCTTATTTTTTATTGAACTAGTTATCAGCCACTTACAGCTTCTTGGGATTTTGTTGTACATGACTCAAGGTATTAATGTAAAAAAATTGAATTTTTTAGGAGAAGGTATTTTTTTTTTTATTCAAGGTCAAAGGTCAACTTTAAGGATTTTTTTATTTTTCACAGTAGAGATATTTAACAAGAGACAATAAACAAGGGGCTACTAAAGAGCTTTAAAATGAGACCAAAATCAATGCTCTAGCTTTAATAGTTTTTTAGTTACACCGTTTTGAAAATAGTCATTTAACGCAAAAAAGGTCAAAATGTCACAACTTTGTGACCTTGTATCTCAGTAACCAAAGGTCAGTCAGCTCTAATAATTTGGGAATTTAAGTTTGGCATGTATATCTGCTATCGTGCCAAGTATGAGCAAAATTGAAAGGGGTGTGTGTTTTAGGTGGCTGACTTGACATGGAATGACCCCAAGGTCAAATATAGATGGATATTGTTGTTCCGATATAGTGTGTGTTCTCACATGCATGCTGGAATTTTTTATTGTAATGGTGATTTGGTTCGGTGGTTGCATTAATTAAAGGGTACTTTGTACTTTCTTCATTTGTTTAGGTCTGGCTATAATACCCCCCCCCCCCCCCACACTCAGAGGTAACTGACCAAATGATTCAAAGAAATGACACACACGATTCCTGGAAAAGATCTGCTTCTCAGCCAAATCTGTAACTCACTCTCAACCACCATCACTGATCTGCCAATCACATTTTTAATGTAGGATAAAAACAGAAATCAGACAGACACACAAGAGGTGAAAAGGAAATGAAACTCAATAACAATATTAGAGTAAACTTCCCAAATAATGGCACCCTCGGGGATTTGAGGGTGCCGTTATTGCGAATTTTCCATTGTCTCGGAAGTTTTTTTTAAAATGTATTTAATGCATAAATAAAGGGGGATAAATAAGAAATAGAGAGAGAATGAATACTACTTTATTAACTGGTAAATGCACAGTACGTAAATAAAGCAAAAAGAACATTTTAAAATTGAAAAAAAACTATTCTAAATTCTCCACCACGAGTGATTCATTTGTAGAGGGTGCATTTTCTTCATTTGATTTCTTCAAGAATTTTCTTATGTCACCTTGTTGCGCGGATGCTTGTTTTTTTGTTAACATCGTGTTTTTAAGCATATGTGCTTGCATTACTACTAGCATATTGAAGCTTGGATTTTGTTAAAAAAACTGAGAACCGTGTCCATGCACGATTGTGCGTTGGCCCAAGTTATCATTGCGAGAGGGGGTGTATTCACTTATAATTTAACGTTATAAATGTAGCACTGAGTGTTCCACGTGTTGTCGGTACAGAGTTCACTTTCAAAATGGTGCCGAATGTAAACAAAGTCATGCGCGCTGCCATTTTCTTTACTGTACGACAATTTTTAAAAGTGCCATTATCTCGAGTATTCCTTTATTTTGAGTGCCGTTATTTCGGAAGTTTACTGTATAATGTTCAGGGGAATAGCAAACTTAAGATGATCATAAATATATAAAACTTAAAATAACCAAAGTAATGAAACTTTAAAATTAGTGGTTCACAATTGAAACTGAGAGGTTCTAGGCAGTTCATACCCAGACAACTCATACCTAGGACAACTCATACCTAGGACAACTCATACCTAGGACAACTCATACCTAGGACAACTCATACCTAGGACAACTCATACCTAGGACAACTCATACCTAGGACAACTCATACCTAGGACAACTCATACCTAGGACAACTCATACCTAGGACAACTCATACCTAGGACAACTCATACCTAGGACAACTCATACCTAGGACAACTCATACCTAGGACAACTCATACCTAGGACAACTCATACCTAGGGCAACTCATACCTAGGGCAACTCATACCTAGGGCAACTCATACCTAGGGCAACTCATACCTAGGGCAACTCATACCTAGGGCAACTCATACCTAGGGCAACTCATACCTAGGGCAACTCATACCTAGGGCAACTCATACCTAGGGCAACTCATACCTAGGGCAACTCATACCTAGGGCAACTCATACCTAGGGCAACTCATACCTAGGGCAACTCATACCTAGGGCAACTCATACCTAGGGCAACTCATACCTAGGGCAACTCATACCTAGGGCAACTCATACCTAGGGCAACTCATACCTAGGGCAACTCATACCTAGGGCAACTCATACCTAGGGCAACTCATACCTAGGGCAACTCATACCTAGGGCAACTCATACCTAGGGCAACTACTCATACCTAGGGCAACTCATACCTAGGGCAACTCATACCTAGGGCAACTCATACCTAGGGCAACTCATACCTAGGGCAACTCATACCTAGGGCAACTCATACCTAGGGCAACTCATACCTAGGGCAACTCATACCTAGGGCAACTCATACCTAGGGCAACTCATACCTAGGGCAACTCATACCTAGGGCAACTCATACCTAGGGCAACTCATACCTAGGGCAACTCATACCTAGGGCAACTCATACCTAGGGCAACTCATACCTAGGGCAACTCATACCTAGGGCAACTCATACCTAGGGCAACTCATACCTAGGGCAACTCATACCTAGGACCAGAAAAAAAATGAAAACATTTATTTTGTAAAATTAAATTTAAACATTTAAAATTCATGCAAGTTATATATATATATATATATATATATAATATATATATATATATATATATATATATATGCCCAGTTAGGTTCATTGAATGCCCGGTTAGGTCAACTGAATACCCGGTTGGGTTCATTGAATGCCCAGTTAGGTCAACTGTACGCCCTTGATGATTGGTTAGTTTAGTCGTGATATTTTCATTAAAACTAACGAAAATATCACGACTAAACCTAACCAATCGTCAAGGGCGTACATTTGACCTAACGGGGCATTCAATTTTATCCTATGTAAATAATGGTTCTCTATTTATTATATGTTTGCAATGGTTATTATGTATTTTATCCCACTCAGTCATTTTACACACCAAAATACATTTTTCTAGTAGTATTTGATGTGTTTTGTTCAAATATGACCTCCATTTCCATCGGAAATGAGATCCAACAAAGTTATAGTACTTTGAAGTTTGGCTCATTTTCAAGGGAAATGGAAGTCAAAATTAAGCAAAACACATCAAATATTACTAGAAAAATGTATTTTGGTATTAATTAACCTAACCTAACCTTACCTAACCTAACCGTGGCTAAACGAGCCTAACCCTGGCTAAATGATCCTGACCCTGGCTAAACGAGCCTAACCCTGGCTAAATGATCCTGACCCTGGCTAAACGAGCCTAGAGTATTACCTTATTATGGATTAGGTGGTGGATACAGACGAGAGCTCGTTTAACCAGGGTTAGGATCGTTTAGCCAGGGTTAGGCTCGTTTAGCCATGGTTAGGTTAGGTAAGGTTAGGTTAGGTTAATTAATACCAAAATACATTTTCCTAGTAATATTTGATGTGTTTTGCTTAGATTTTGACTTGCATTTCCATTGAAAATGAGCCAAATTTCAAAGTACTATAACTTTGTTGGATCTCATTTCCGACGGAAATGGAGGTCATATTTGAACAAATCACATCAAATACTACTAGAAAAATGTATTTTGGTGTGTAAAATGACTGAGTGGGATAAAATACATAATTACCATTTGCAATAAATAATAAATTTGTTGTTATTATTTTCTTATATTATTTTGGTTAATTTGCAGAGTTTAAACTTTCGGGGTGGATATAGATGAAAAGATCAACATTGGGGTGGTAATTGTTGAAGAGAGTATGAGTTGTCCTAGGTATGAGTTGTCCTAGGTATGAGTTGTCCTAGGTATGAGTTGTCCTAGGTATGAGTTGTCCTAGGTATGAGTTGTCCTAGGTATGAGTTGTCCTAGGTATGAGTTGTCCTAGGTATGAGTTGTCCTAGGTATGAGTTGTCCTAGGTATGAGTTGTCCTAGGTATGAGTTGTCCTAGGTATGAGTTGTCCTAGGTATGAGTTGTCCTAGGTATGAGTTGTCCTAGGTATGAGTTGTCCTAGGTATGAGTTGTCCTAGGTATGAGTTGTCCTAGGTATGAGTTGTCCTAGGTATGAGTTGTCCTAGGTATGAGTTGTCCTAGGTATGAGTTGTCCAGTCACGAACTGAGATAATCTCCCAAAAAACCAAAGAGGCTGATAAGTATTACAGTAAAACCTCTCTATACTGAAATATATCAGCCAAATGGCTGTTGTAGAGAGGTTTGTTATAAGGAGGTTTTTTCCCTTACCAATATTGTAATGTATATTTTAATGACCTATTTAGACCCTCATTAGTTATTTCTACATACTCTATATAGCAGGGTTATGGAGTCGGTCCAAAATTTTCCGACTCCACACATTGTCAAAAATTTGACTCCGACTCCGACTCCACACATTGTCAAAAATCTAAAAATCCGCCTCCAACTCCTCACATTTTAAATATACGACTCCGACTCCTCTAGTGTTTCACTTTATAATTATCATAATAATAAGACATTTCATCACCACCACACTAAGTGTGAAATTTTATATTTTATATTTTATATTTAAATAAATATTAATTGTATATTCTGAAAATGTAAAAAAAAAAAATTAAAAAAACTTAATCTAGGGGCTGGGCTATCAATGAATAAGGTTTATTGACCAAAAAAACTAAATAACCTAAATGTTAGTATTTAGGATTTAGAAATTAAGGGTGACACAGGACACAGAAATTGGAGTCGGAGTCGGAAGTTTTTTACCGACTCCGACTCCACCCTGAAACGTGCGACTCCACGACTCCGACTCCACAACCCTGCTATATAGTACTGTATATTAGGGTGTGACAGTTGCCCCAACTTTGTCCTACAATACTGTTCAAAATTTTGGTGTTGCATATTGACATAAAAAATACCCACGTGCAATTTTTTGAAGATTCATGCATATTCGAGTGAGCGCGAGCAATATGAAAAATAGCGATTTTGCTTATACGGCATACGCGCCTATATATGAGATTACACAACCATCATAAGGGATATTAACACAAATCATTTGCCTGTCTTAATTAAAAGCTGTTATCACTAACACAAAAAAGTTATTCTTATTCTCTCATGGTATATTGAAATGGGGGCGCGATGCCGGTAAGTGTATCTGTGTAAAGATGCATTTGCGTTACTCACCTACCGGATACTCTGTTAGTGGGGTCACGGCAGCTGCGGCTGGTTGCAGAGATGGGAGATTTAGCTGCCAGTGAGAACCACCCAGAGGGCCTTAATAAAAAAATCCTTTGTCTTCAGCACCACCTGCACTGCTAAGAATGAGAGAAATGAGGTGAGCAAGTTACCAATTTTAGTGTGGTTGAGATTATGTCAGATAGGCAGATCCTACCAATCGGAAACTGGGTTCTCACCTTTAAGATCTCTGGGGCATAGTCAGTCTGCCTCTTTTAACGACTTACTCTTCGGCTTATGGGGGGGAGGATTTAAGAAAAGTAAAATGTCCTTTGCTTAATTTAATCAACAAAACAACAATAACACTTACAAGGTTAACTGCATCAGCAGGCAAGTTTTTACAGGTAACTAAAGAAAATATGAACAATTTTATTGATCATACACCAAGGTGTATTCAGAACCAACTAAGCACTTGAAAAAAAATTACTTTACTACAAAACAAAAGAAACAAACATCATTAGTCCCATACCACACACAAAAATGTCAACATAAAATAAAACCATTAAATTATTGGCCATCACCAGCCCATTACCACACAAAGGAGACAAGACTTACAGAAAAAAACCAACAACATTTAGAGATTATCCCCCTAGCACTGTCATCAGTGGACTCACAGGAATCCATGAGTGCAATGATGCCAGAAAAGGGAGCAAAACTGACAATGATAATTAATGGTCTAAAATTTTGGGATATGTATTTGCATTAATATGTTGCTCATAAGGCAGTTAAAGGTACAATTTAGTTCACAGCCTGAGAAAGCTCAAAATCCATTGTGATGCATATTGATAACTGAAGTTAGGTTTTTCAACACGGTCTTTATAAAGGAAATCAGGCATTCAGAAATGATTATGATATTTACATGATAATTTTAAGTGATCCAAATATGTGAGACATGGTTCTTATAGCTAATGGTTAAGCAATACAAAACACCAATGGTAAAAACAAGACTGGATCACCTACCACACCATCAAGGAGAAGTGAGATGCTTTCCCGTCTCTTGAAATGGACATATGATTGCCTCAAGCTGCTTCTTGTTCTCTATACTGAGAGAGTTTCAAGCTTTTATACTGAGGCATATGATTGCCTCAGTTTTTAACATTCTCTATATTGAGAGAATTTCAAATCTGTTATTATCAATTAAAAAGAGAAGAAAAACATTTTTAGTTAACCATACCATCTCACTCCTCCCCACTTGTTGTGGGGTGCACAACACAGGTATTTTTATCTCTAAGTATATAAGTAGTGATGAGTGATAGTATGGGACTTTAATACACTTTACAAATCATATCTTACCTTAACCTAATCAGTAACCTTACTTTTAGTTTTCCTCTCAAGTGGGGAACTTTGTACCCTAAGCAATTCCTGAGATCTGCCCTGTGACCTTGTGAATGGTCGGTTCCCCATCTTCTTGAGGGTACCTACTTGTGTAACAACTGGTAAAGGCAGGTTTTGAGATTCAGGTGAGAACCCTCTAAAATCAATTTTTGAAGGTGTCAATGATGTTTTCTTTACCCACTTTAATACACCAGAGAATGGTTCCAGAGTGAGGGACCCTCGTCGCCTTGCGTGAGTTGGCTGATCAGTTGGACTCAGTCCTCCTCCTAGGCCACTAAGTTCGAACTCACTTGTCATTTCTGAAGATTCTGGAGATTGTGTCACTGCAAAGTCTGTTTCAGGTTCCACAGCCACTAAATATGATTGATTATTGGTAGCAATAAATCGAAAAGACGTTAGGGGACTTTGTTTCACTGGCTCCAATTCAGAGGAAGGTAGTTCCTGCCCTGAATCAAAGGATGAGATTGCTACTGGGCATCCATTCTCTATGTCCCCATTAACTTTATCCTCCCCACTTGTCTTATCTTGTCTCAAAGAATTTCTGCTGGGAGGTGGCTGTTCATGAAATCTCTCTTCCAACTGATACAGGTTGTGGAGAGTCTGATCTAGAGTCTGCTGAATTTTTCTCAGACGCTCCACAGGTAATGGGTTGAAGCGAAAACCCTTAAAGAATGGTTCATCATGGCTTGGTTCTTCAATTAGAGATGGACCCTTACTCATCTCTACAGGTGTAGGTTGTGGTAGGAATTCAACCTCATAATGGGCATCTCCCAAAAGCCTTTGGTAGTAGCGGTTCTGTTGAAGATATGGTGGAGCCACATTCCACTTTTTCAGATGTTTGTGGTGAACTTTATAAATAGTGGGTTCCTGAGGGTTCATTGACTGAACTTGATAAGTAATTTCATTTGGGTTCACTTTAATTATACAATATGGTCCAGCATACCGAGGTTTGAATTTATTGATGCTCAGGTTGCCAGGATAGTGTATTTTCAGCCCCACCAGCTGGTTTAAGTGATAGGGTTTGAACCGTGGATGGCCTTCATCCCGATATTGAAGCTGATGGTGGTCTATCCTAGGGCCCTGAGGGAAGATGTGAGCCTGGGATAAGAGACAGGCTGCTGGGGAAATACCAGTCTCCTGATGCTTGGTATTGTTGTAAATGGATACCACCCTGGGCAGATGGTCATCCCAGGTCTCAACCTGGTTCAAACTCATCCGCAAATATTGGGTTAGTGTCCTGTTTACTCGCTCAACAGCCCCATTGGATGTGGGGCAATAGGGAGAAGTCCTTACATGGAGTATATCCAGTTCAAGCAAGGTATCTTCAAATTCCTGGGCTGTGAACTCAGGCCCATTATCACTGAGTAGCTTTTCAGGCAGCCTGGGCAGAAATGGATATACTCGAGTTTTGAATGCTTGTGCTACAGTAGAGGCCCGTTTATTGGGCAGTGGGACCACGGACAACCACTTAGAGAAATGGTCAACCACCACCAATGCACAAACATTCCCCTTTTGAGAGATAGGGTAGGAGATAAGATCTGCTGCAATCAACTCAAAAGGATGTTGGGTTACAATCTTAAACACAGGTGGTGTGTGGAGAATATTGGTAATCTTTGCTCTCTGACACTCCACACAAGAAGTGACTATCTCAGTCACTATGCGATGCAGCTGTGGGTACCAAAAATGTTCCAATAATAGGGCAAGCAATTTATTTCGCCCTAAGTGAGCAAACTCCTTGTGAAAAATGACAGCCCAATCTATAGCAACACCTTTGGCAACAACACAACGCAAGTGGTGGTCTTTTCCCCTATGGTAAATGATGTCATCAATAACTACCAATTGCTGATGATCTCGTTTATATGGTTGTAGGTTTCCAGTATATCGTTTTGCTGTCCATTGTTGCTTAATCCCCTTTTTAAGGCGACATAGGTGAGGGTCAAGTTTTTGTAAGGTTATGACATCTTCCAGGGACAATGCCCCTCCTTCTTTTGGGAGTTGTTCTCCTTCTCTCAAAGGAATCACTGGACAGATGTCCACCACAACTGATGTCAGTTCCAATTGTGGTGTAAGGTTATCAGGTGGTAGATTCCCCTCCCCACTAGCCTCTGTGTCAGGTGCAAGGTCCTCCTCCATGCTATCATCAAGCAGTGTAAATTCTTCAAAGGGGCTATCAGTTTCCCTATTCACATTTAGAATTTCAGGGGAAGGCTTATCATTTGATTGACCAGGTAGGTGTATAGGGTTTAACCAATTGTAATGGATCCCAGCGAGGCACTGCAGATAACACCGATCATGGTAGTTGTCAGAACCATACTTTAAGGGAGCTCGATCTCCATGATATACCCAAATCTCTACCTTATTCATATCACTATAAACTTGGATCAACCGTGGGGTTGGGATCTGACCAACATGTTTCATCAGATTCAGCTGACGGGTGATAGCTTTATCAGAAGAGATCCCATACTTATTTCGCCTGTTAATTAGTTCTGCTACTGTTGCTTCTCTGATTTCCGTATGATGATCCATTGTGCCACTACTCCACAAGGATAGACAATAAAAGAGGGAATCTCCTCCCCCTGGGACTTCAGTCTTTATGAATCCTTTTGGAGTGGCATTTGATCGGTTGTCATATTGATCCAATGATTCTTGACAATTGTCAATTGGAGACCTGGATAGTGCATCTGCGATACAATTCTGTTTCCCAGGTATGTACACTAGCTCATATTCAATGCTACTCAGCTCTTCCAGTGTGCGAGCAACTCTGTTATTTACTAATGGCATATTGTAAAGGAAGGTTAAAGGTTGATGATCAGTAAAAATTTTAACTTTAATTCCATAAAGGAAGGGTTTTAGGGTCCTCACAGCCCATCGAATAGCAGCTAATTCTCGTTCAGTGGTGAGTACTTTTGTTCAGCCCTATTGAATGTGGTTGAAACAAAGGCTATGGGCCTATTTTCCTTCCTGCTCTTGGGACAAGCAAGCCCCAGCTCCAATGTTAGAAGCATCTACATGGAGCTGTAGGGGTTTAGCTTCCTTTGACCTATCAGGGTATGTCAACAAATCGGACTAACTAAGGCCTCCTTTAGTTTATCAAACGCAGTCTGGCAACTCGCTGTCCAAGTCAGTCTTGCGGCCTGTAAGTTCACTAAGAGGCTTTGCTATCTCTGAGCAATTTTGGATGTGTCGGCGATAGAAATTAACCATCCCTAAGAATTGGCGGAGTCTTCTGATGGTGTTTGGGATTGGAAACTTGGCAATACCTTCTAGGTTCTTTACCAGTGGGACCATCCCCTTGGATGACACCTGATGTCCCAGGAATGTCACTTCCTCTTGGCAAAGCTCAGTCTTTGAGGGTTTGATCTTAAAACCATTAGATTCCAAGGCATGCAAGACCTTTCCCAGAATTTCAAGATGTTCAGGGAAGGTGCGGCTTACTACCATTATATCATCAAGGTAGACCATGCATTGAGTCCATGGGATCCCAGATAATGCCATCATCATGGCTCGTTGAAAGGTAGCTGGACCATTTTTCACCCCAAACGGCATTCTGAGAAATTCCCAATGGGAAAGAGGGGTGGAGAATGCAGTTTTCTCAACACTGGATTCCTCCATCTCAACCTGATAATACCCTTTGACTAAATCAATGGTAGAAAAGTATTGCATTCCATGCAAATTGAAGAGTGTCAATCAAATTAGGTAATGGAAAGCAATCTCGTTTTGTTATTTTGTTGAGCTCTCGATAATCAATGCATAACCGTATTGACCCATCACTTTTCTTAATTGGCACGACAGGTGCAGAGTATGGGGAGAAACTTCGTCTGATGATACCATCTTCCTCCAGCTGTTGGCAGTGCTCTTCAATGTCCTGCAGTACAGGTCCTTGGACTCGCCTTACTGGGATATGGACTGGAAGCCTGTGTTCTGTTTCAATCTGATGCTTGATAATGGTTGTGTGGCCAACATCCCCATCACCATGACTAATAGCTCCTTGGTGGCACAGCAACAACTGGACTAACTGGTCCTTTTGTTCTGCTGAGAGAGATGTATTTGTCAACTCAAAAGCATCAACCATCATTTGTGAAGTCCAGTCCTCCTGATTTTTAGAAGTTTTTGAACTGTCAGTGAAGTCCACCAGATGTACCAGTGAGTCCTTACCCTGCAATTTCATAGCCTTCCCAATTAAGTTTCCTCTGGAGATCTTCTGTGAGAAGTCTCCAAGGTTGAATACCGCAACCAAAAAGTTGTCTTCTGTGACATTCATTAATCCAGGTTGTATAATCAAATCTTTTACAGAGGAGTTACTTTCCAAATAAGTTAACTCATGATCAGGGTTGTATCCTTGGAGGCGGAAACATGCCTCTATCATTTGACAGGTGCGGGGTGCAACTTCAACATCTTCCACACTTTCACATTCAAGGCTGGTTGGAAGTGGCTGTTGAGCATCTTGGGCAACTGTGATAAGTTGGTTCCCTTCCGAGTGAGGAGTTCTCGTTTAGCCAAGTCAGGAAGCAAACTATCAGTCTGTAACATGTTTACCCCACAGATCAGATCAAAGTCTGAGACATGGTCTCTCACAACCACAAACTCAATTGGTTGTGTTTCAAAATTGGGAAACATGAGTGTGACTGTACAACCACCCAGAACTGGTACAATGTGTTTACCTATACCCCTAATCCCCTTGAGAGGTACTTCCTTTAGTGGGAATTTATCAGAGGGAAGTTGATGGTAACATGAAGCTGACATCAAACTGACTGCAGCACCTGTATCCACAAGAGCTGACAATGGGCCTGTGTGGGGAGAGCTTTTTATTCTTGGCCGGATGACTAAGGCATTGCTTGATTGCTGCTCTTGTCTCAGGTCCAGAACTTCAGCCAATTCATCTTCAGTGTTCACTGGCTGCTCTTCATCCCTCTCTAGGGTTCCAACTTGTTCAACATCTTCCACTGTCTCATCTTCCGTCTCACTCTGGGGGGCCTCAAGGTAGTTGTGTGCAATCTGACTTGCTAATGGATATTGCCTGATGGTGTTGCTTCCTGGGAAGCAATGATGCCTCCAAAAGACCGTTCATTGCTAGCATGCTGGGGTAGCTCTGGCATGCGGCCTTCCATGACAGAGCTATCTAGTTTCCCAATTCTGGTGCTAGTTCTTGTGGTGGTGGGACCAACCCTTGGTCACTCATGCAATCTTGACCCAAATGTGGTCCTCCACAACTTGGGCATTGTGGCCTCTCCATTAAATAGTTCTTCTGAGTAGGACACTGTGCAGGGCTATGTCCATGTTGCTTACAACGTATGCAAATGTTCCTGGCAGTATAGCAATCTTGATGGAGATGACCCCGCTTTCCACACCAATGACATAAAGGACGCGAGGGACATTGACCCTTTGTATGCCCTGACTGCTGACAATGGGTACATGTCCTGTGGTCTCTTGGTGCTGCTGCAACTTGCTGAAAGTTATTGGCTGGTGGGTGAGACTGACCCCTAGGGAAGTTTGCTGCAGTTCTCACTTTTCTTCCATTGGGCCCCCTTAGCCTTCCTTGACTGTTTGTTGCAGTAGACTGAGGGGCAACCATGGGTAGTTCTTGCTTTAATACAACTGGTGGTGAACTCAGATATGGTGTGTGTGTTGACTGGTGTGGGATTTGTTCAATATAGTTAGGTGGCCAATTCCATGAAGAAGGTGGATAAGCACACTGATTCAATGGGGGTGCTGCTTGAGCTGTAGGAAGGGCTGGTGCTAGATGTGCCACATTGGCCATTTCAGATTGGGCTTCACAGAGGATTGGGATGTCTGCCACTGACCCACTGGTGGGGGTGTTTCTTGGGTGCCTCTAGTGGTGGTTCCAGCTTGACCTGCCAAGGGGGACTCTGTGGAATTTAAGTCTGCTAGTGCCACAAGCTTCTCCCACGAGATCTTCATTCCTAGTAAGGTCCTTTGAGTATGGATGATCCTGGTCAGCTCCTGCCTCAACTCTAAGGGCAACCCAGATATAAACCTATCTTTAACTATACGGAGTTGAGTGACATCCATACCAGGGAAGCACTGACAGGCTAGGGTTATTACTCTAAGGGCATAAGCAGAGACAGTCTCATGCGAGTGCTTGGTAGCCTCCATAAAGTCCTGACTCTGACTTTCTTCTTTCTTTCTTTGCTCTTTCTCATACCAGGATATTAAATGAGCCTTCAGTGTCCCATAATCACTAGTAGACTTCCGCATTACTCGATAAATTTCTAAGGCAGGGCCATCGAGGTAATTAGCTAAAAGGGATCCCATCCTTTCAAGGGAACCTGGATATTCTTGCTCAAAATATTTCTCAAAGGTTCTCACAAACTCATGAAAATCATGTCCTTCACTCAGGCAGTATTTTTCCGGTGGAAGAACCTTAGGTGTATGGCTATTAGCCAGTATTTGAGACATCATGGCCATGGTCTGAGCATTCTGCATAACCAGCTATTTCCCTACTGCCACCCATGTCATGGTTATATGGGAAATTAGTGCCAGAAGTCAAGATGGGACTAGCTATTGTGCTTACAGTGACTGTTGATGAAGCCACAGCAGTGGTGATAGTGGTGGTAAATTGACTGGCAAGACCTGTTGTGTCACCCATTCTCTATTGTTCGCTCTTCGTGTGAATAATTCTGTTTCTCAACTGTTCTTGTGCAGTGTGGTGAGTGCTGGGAATACCGGCAAGAGAATAGGGGCTTCTAGTCAATGCTAATGCTCTCTATTGATGTTTCCCTTCAATCTTCCCGGGTCTGGGCACCAGTGAAACGGGGGCGCGATGCCGGTAAGTGTATCTGTGTAAAGATGCATTTGCGTTACTCACCTACCGGATACTCTGTTAGTGGGGTCACGGCAGCTGCGGCTGGTTGCAGAGATGGGAGATTTAGCTGCCAGTGAGAACCACCCAGAGGGCCTTAATAAAAAATCCTTTGTCTTCAGCACCACCTGCACTGCTAAGAATGAGAGAAATGAGGTGAGCAAGTTACCAATTTTAGTGTGGTTGAGATTATGTCAGATAGGCAGATCCTACCAATCGGAAACTGGGTTCTCACCTTTAAGATCTCTGGGGCATAGTCAGTCTGCCTCTTTTAACGACTTACTCTTCGGCTTATGGGGGGAGGATTTAAGAAAAGTAAAATGTCCTTTGCTTAATTTAATCAACAAAACAACAATAACACTTACAAGGTTAACTGCATCAGCAGGCAAGTTTTTACAGGTAACTAAAGAAAATATGAACAATTTTATTGATATACACCAAGGTGTATTCAGAACCAACTAAGCACTTGAAAAAAAATTACTTTACTACAAAACAAAAGAAACAAACATCATTAGTCCCATACCACACACAAAAATGTCAACATAAAATAAAACCATTAAATTATTGGCCATCACCAGCCCATTACCACACAAAGGAGACAAGACTTACAGAAAAAAAACCAACAACATTTAGAGATTATCCCCCTAGCACTGTCATCAGTGGACTCACAGGAATCCATGAGTGCAATGATGCCAGAAAAGGGAGCAAAACTGACAATGATAATTAATGGTCTAAAATTTTGGGATATGTATTTGCATTAATATGTTGCTCATAAGGCAGTTAAAGGTACAATTTAGTTCACAGCCTGAGAAAGCTCAAAATCCATTGTGATGCATATTGATAACTGAAGTTAGGTTTTTCAACACAGTCTTTATAAAGGAAATCAGGCATTCAGAAATGATTATGATATTTACATGATAATTTTAAGTGATCCAAATATGTGAGACATGGTTCTTATAGCTAATGGTTAAGCAATACAAAACACCAATGGTAAAAACAAGACTGGATCACCTACCACACCATCAAGGAGAAGTGAGATGCTTTCCCGTCTCTTGAAATGGACATATGATTGCCTCAAGCTGCTTCTTGTTCTCTATACTGAGAGAGTTTCAAGCTTTTATACTGAGGCATATGATTGCCTCAGTTTTTTAACATTCTCTATATTGAGGGAATTTTAAATCTGTTATTATCAATTAAAAAGAGAAGAAAAACATTTTTAGTTAACCATACCATCTCAACATTAAGGGGTTTTATCATATATTCACAAGGTATTATTTCTCTAGAGCAAGAAACCATGATTTCTGTTCGGAAACAGATGATCGTTTGCGCTGATTAGGAACGCGGAGTCTGTCATTTTCAACTACTTGAAGGACTTCTTGAAAGCGCTCCTCATCCCTGGCAACATTAAGAAAGTCATGGCAAAGTTTTACACCACGCTCTGCAGCCTCATTGACGACCTGAAGTTTGTCCACAACCCATTTCATGTTCAGGTAGTCGTCATGATCCGCCTATTCACTGGCTGGACTGTGGAGAAACTGATAGGGCATGCCTAAAATGGTGAAGAACCGGCTTGAGTCAGGCCCAATTAGGTCCACCAGGGCAGTGCCACTTTCTGGGACAGGGGGAAGATATGGCTTTCCATAGCCCCCATGATTGAGCCCCACTCTCTTAGTAACTTCAGTGCCTTCATGGCAAAGAAGGGCCTTCCTCATCTCCTCTTTTGTCCTTTCTTGTACTTGGGACGAGAACAAAGCCAGTGGGGCCAACTCCTCAGTTAGGTACCAAGTGTGTCTAACGAGTGCCACACGTGCTTTGTCAACTATTGTGGCGTCATATGGGGCAAATTCAGCCAAGATTTGACCAAATTCAAGTCATTCAGTGGCGCACTTGCTGGAACGGGGCAAACAATCCACCATGGGACATAAACAGCGACTGTGAACACAGCAAACCGTTCTAACTTGCTGATTTGACTTAGTCACAACCTCGGCTTTGGGAAACTGCTCTTTGATCTGGCCTGACAAAAGAACAATCTTGAGGGTATAGAGCAGTTTAGCCATCCACCTTGCTTTGTGAAGTGCGCCGGGGTAGACCATTGTGAAGTTCACTGGCTCGGATCCTTTAGTTACAAGCAGCAGACAAAGCTCTACCAGCTCCTTGTAGTCGCCACGTGTAAATGGTTGGGCTAGAGATTCACGGAAGAAGTCAGCCATCTCCTGCTGGCGCTCCTCAAACACTCCAGGCATTGCGGGGTAGTAGTATTTCTTTTTTTCATTGTACGCCAGTTGAGAGAAATGGTTCTTGAACCTAGAAATGCAATTATTGGGATTATTGTATTTCGTACTAATCTATAATATTGTTTTAGGGGTATTAAGATTGATATGATCGATCATTTGCTTGGTGTTAGTATATCTAAGTCTAATAAAAGAAATTCCACTAAATTTGTTCATTAGATAATAATATTCCTTGTTATTTTGTAAAGCTTATGACTCACCTCTGGAAAACCATTATGTTTGGACTTGAAGAGCCCTCCACTTTCAAGCAATCCCAGCAAACACCTTGGATGACTTCGCCCACATGCCTGCGACAGGCGCACCAGAATACGGCATGCTCTAATTCCTTTTGGAGGGAGACGCAAGCAGCTGTTTTTTGTCCTGAAAAAAAAATGTAATTGTAGTTTAAGGCCACCATTTCAGGCACGTGCTTTTTGCAGATTTCTGTTAAATCATTCACTATATTTTGGTATTAATGTCGTGATAAATTCACGCTGATGTTTGAAATAGGTTTACCTGTATTGGATGAAGTTGTGTCGAAAACCATACCAACGACATTCTGTTCACACTCCCAATCGACCAGAAGTTGTTTGGTTGCTGTTGATATCAAGTCTCCTTGAACCAGGCCAGCTTTTTGAGCCAAATGCGGAAGAGGTGGGACTCCAAGAAGCTTTGTGCCATTGACACCAGACACAAGAATGGGCAGGCGGTCATCAGTGCCTTTGGAATCCAGCGTGTCCATAAGTTTACCATCCCAGTGCACCAGTACTTTGTCTGATGGTTGCCATTCATCCATGATTTTTAAACTTATTTCTGACACGATGGAAGCTCGGTATCGGTGGGCCGTCCTTGCATTTAGACTCAGCTTTGATGTATCCACCACCACATGCAGATACAAGGGAGTACACAACTGCACTCAGCTGGGTCGGCGAGATGTTGTTTCGAACACTGCATGAAACAAGTTCTGCCGACTTCAGAATATCATGGGGCACAAAAATTGAAACTCCCTCTTTCACTGTTCTCCGATGTTCTCTCTTTGGTTCAGCAGTGCTGGCCTCATCAATGTCATCGTCCTCATCAGAGCTAATAGGTGAATCAATATCAGCCTGTACATTCTCAGCATGATCACATTGCTCTCTCTCTCTTGTCGCTTCTCTTCTCGCATCTGCCTTTTCTGTCGCTTCTGAACCTTTTCTGTGAGTACTTTGTTTACCCCAGAGTAGGTAGCTACTCTGTCACTTAGCATGCTTTTCATAAAGAGTATGTCAGTATCGATGGCATCTTGTTCGGCCTGAGTTTTCCCCTTTTTCGCAGCCGCCATGTCTTTCAACACTGTGTTCTTATAAATTTTCATCGTCAGGCTCAATTCTGATTTAAACTTCATAATTCCAGGATCATCAGCCCGTCTTCTATCCTCATTCTTTTTCATAAGCATCATGTAGTCTTTGTCATAGTAAGTTTTAATCACTCGGCCAATATTGTTCCTGCCTGTAATGGTTGGGACATTCGCCTTCTGGTAATGCAAAAGCACATTGTCAATGGTGGCAGATAAAGCCTGGTCCCAATGCATATCCCGAAGGTTTGCTAACAGACATAGTAAGACCTGCCTATTAGTTGGCAGTTTGCAGCCCTTTATTTCCTTTTCTTCTTCTCGGGGTATGGTGCCCAATAACATTCTGACATACTCATCATCTTGCCGTGTATCCATGATTAAATTCTCTATTCACAACATCAAATCACTGTCAAGGGAAAAGAAAAGAGCATCATTAAAATTAAATGCAATAAAATAATACGTGGAAAATTTGTGGGTCAGCGTTCCAGACCTGGAAATGAAAATCTGATGAAATGTGCTATTTTCACACTTATTTATGAAGTTCATAAGCTGAAATAGCAATACTTGCTGGTACGACGGTGCTAGCTCAAACATGCACCGATCTCCAAGAAAATTTACAGGGGTGTTTCCTAGATAAATACACAACACTAAAACTTTGAACAGCATTGTAGGTAGTGATGAGTCGTTTTTTTTGTGTCATTTTTTTTGTTTTTTTTGTCGTTTTTTTTTTGTTTAAAACGAAGGTAGTCTGTTTTTTTTGTTTTTGTCGTTTTTTATTGTTTTAAACTTATTCCATATTTTTTTTCCTTTAATCTAATAAGTATATTAGTATTATCTATAATTTACTATACTACCATGCTTATACGGTTATACCTAGTATATATACTATATAGTCATCTTTTAGAAAAATTGAATCACGCAAAAAGTATATAATAGAAAGGAAAAACAAACCCTCATTTTTTATATGTATATATATTTTTTAACTAGAACATAAACATTCTTCCTCGTTTCAAACAATATACATAATTGTGATTGGCAAGAGTACCAGTATATATATTCCAGATAGAAAAGGAAAATATTCACCTTTTTTTGAACCTTTTTGTTAACCTACATTTCCATGGAAGAATCATCACTAGATTGGGTAGAGCATATATGCTAGTTTCAATATCACAGGTACTGGTATAATATCCATAATACTGGTATAAAACAATAGATATAATTGTGATTGGCAAGAATACCAGTGTGTATATATATATATATATATATATATATATATATATATATTCCAAATAGAAAAATAAAACAAATAAAATATTCATCTCTTTCTTTAACCTTTGTGTTAACCTAATGCTGTTTAACTTTCATTATCTGATTCTATTTCCATTGAAGAATCATTATCACTAGATTGATTAAAGCAAATAGTTTCAATATCACAGGTACTGGTATTTATTGCAGATTTGGATGTTGACGAAGCCAATGTAGCACCATGTTTTACTTCACTTTCTTGGAATTTTGCATTTTGGGATATAAATACTAGCTTTGCTGCTCTGTCTGTGCTTAATTGGTTTCTTTTGGCTGTATGGATATTACTGTATGTGCTAAATGATCTCGGAGGTAATGAAAGGGCGAAATAGAGGTGTATGAGTTTGTGTAGGTATATGTGAGTATGCATGCGTATGTATCTGGAATTCTGGATGTATGCATGTGTATGGGGTATACAATAGATATAAATGTGTATATAAGTATTTATGTATATATTGGTATATATGTATATGGGTGTATGTTAGGGTGCATCAAATTTCCCATGATTTTTCAAAAAGTTTTATTTCAATCTGTCCCTATGATTACTGTGTTCCAATGCCTGAAATAGCACATATGGCCAAATTTCAAAGATTTATGTGGTCATCTAGGGGGTCCACATCATTGATGCAATATTTAGTATTGGAGTTAAATTGACCAAAAAATTAAACATTTTATATCCCGGTTTCCGTGTTTGCAAAGTATCAGAACCAGTAAAAATGTATTAAATAATCAAAACAGGGATTAGAACTTAGCTTCACCCCACGCTCAGCACAATCATTTACGACGTTAACTGCCGAGATGTGTTCTCTGGATGTTTGAAAGGAAGCTAATTCTGGCCAATTTTCGATATTATGAGTCAGGAAAGAACTGTCAAGTTCCAGAACAGAGAAAATGTACCATGAATCTTTGTTGATTAAGTCGCCAAGCTTTGTCGTGCTGGAAATGGAGTTTGGAATTTGGGTTTCCCAAATCCCGTACCAAATCGATGTTGTGGTAAAGATGCCTGATCTTGTGCTGGCTTTACTGCTATAAGTCTCTCAGCCAGATAGCGGCGTTCAGCTTCAGGGACTGCATCATTAAAGAGCGCAAGAGGTACCATCTCAGCAGTCAGGTACCATAGGTGATGCTTGAGAGCTTTTATCGCACTAGATGATATGCTGGGGCTGAGTTTTTCATATCTGAGGATGTCTTGGTAAAGACAGGTCATTCCATGGAGCCTCGACCGCGCTTGAACAGGTGATCCCCACCAGCTGTACAGCAAGCAAACAAAGTTGACAAACTCGCGCAGTTTGGGTTGTTGTGCTTCCGTGGTAATGGTTCCAGAGGGAAGAGAGCTGGTCTGCTCCTCCAGCAGCACCATCTTAATGGAGTAGAGAAACTTGGCCATCCACCTAGCCTTGTGTACAGCACCAGGACGTCGAAATGAAAACTCTCTTCTTGTCCCATCCAAGTAGAGCAAACAAAGATCAGAAAATTCTTTGTAGTCATCACATTGATGCTTCACAACAGACTGCGCGCATGAAATCGCTCTGGCCCTATAGTCATGGATTATGGTTTGTACATCATCTGAATAAGAGGTACCATCCAAAAAATTAAGTGCCTGATTATTGTTGTGTTGAACTGTGTCTAAATGCTTTCGGAACTGACAGAATATGGTAACTTCTAGTGACATTGGTGGTTCTATTTTCAGATCATTGAAGACTTGTGTAAGGATTACCTCGCCAACGTGATGCCGGCAAGCTGACCACAGTAAAGCTCGACCTATGTCCTGGTGCAGGCTAACACATGCAGCACTCACATGACCAGTGTTACTAGCTGTTGTGTCAAAAGTCATGTTCACTACTGAGTCAACACAATTCCATGATCGGAGAAGCTCCATGGTGAGATTAGCAATGCTTTGACCAGCTGGCTGATCTGTATTTGGCTTGTAGGAAGGCACACCAAGAAGTTTGATGTCATAGGAATTGCCAACTGCTACGGTGAGCCTCTCTTCAGCTTTAGTTTGGTATGACAGAGTTGACATCAGTTTAGAATCCCAGTGAAGAGACAGGAACTGTGGTGGAACCCAGGACTCTTTGACCGATGATGCAAGCTCTTCACCAACCTTACGTCTTGCTCTGTCGGCGATAGAATATGAGTGTGAAACATTTTTTGTGTCACCTCCTAATTCCTTAATGATGGCTTTGGTAAATGCTGCCTGTTGGGCCAGTGTGATCTTCGTGCGTGTAGACAGGGAAACCATCCTATGGGATTTGAGTATGTCATGACTTATAAAAGCAGTTGTTCCTGAACGAGTTGCTTGGCGAGATTTTTATGTTTTTGGTTTGTAATCCTCTATATCACCCTCTTCATCCTCAACATCACTGTTGCTTTCCTCACTGTTCTCAATCTGAACTTTGCTTGTGATGCTTGGGCTTTATGAGCTTTAAGCTGTTGTTCTGCTTGCATCATTTCCTTTTCCTGCTTTCTTTGGTCTTTTGATGCGAGCTTCTTGTCATGGCTTCCAAACGATGCGACTCTGCCTGATTTCATTGACCGCAAGAACTCCAGATCTTCAGGATCTTTTATGAGTTGCTCAGCATTCCTTGGCCAAAACTGTAATGTTTCTTGTAACTCCTTTTCGATCCCCTTAAGCTTCGCAACTGCACCAGGCGAAGAACGCCAATCCACTGGAAGTTCCCTAAGTTTTGCATTTTTTGCAGATAGTGCTATAATTTTTTCAACAGCTTTCCTCTCGGTAATCATGGCAATGTTGCCTTTCTGATAAAATGGAATAACTTTTTGCAAGACAAATTTAGCATTGTTCCATTTTGTACGGTTAAACGGTAGACCTTCTTGCTGATGAAACATGTAGCATCGCAACACTTGCTCACATGTTGGCAGCCTAGATCCTGTTATCTCTGCATCTGCATCGCTGATTCCAGCACCAAGACCATAAATGGCAGCAGTTTGACGAGTTTTAACAGCATATTTATCATTTGTGCTACCTGAACTGGCCATAATGCACGACAGGTGTAAAGAGAACACAAAATTTATTAACGTAAACACTTGCACATAAACATTTAACATAAACACACAAAAATCACATTTATTATAAACACTTGCATATCAGATTATACATTGCAGTTCCTTTTAGAATATTCTATAACTTTCCACCACTTCCTAGAGGTTTCTATCACTTTCTAGAGGTACTATCACTTTATAGAAGTTTCTATCACTTTTTAGAAGTGTATATATGACCTTTAGAAATATCACTTACATGTTCTTGGGCTGATTTTTGTAGTGAACAAAATCTTTAAACTTCTACTATTTGGATCTCAAATCACAGAATGACTGTGGGGTTGGTGTGCATATAGGAAGTCTGTGTGGACCCCATAAATGGCATTCAAATCCAAAAATAATTCACATAGTAGGTTTTCTTAACCATTGGAACATTTCTAACTTAGGGACAAAGTGAAACTTTGTCATTGGTGATTTTGATGCACCCTAGTGTATGTGTATGTATATAATATATATGGATGGTCTCGTGGGGGGGGGGGGAATATGTCATCGCGGGTCTAAAGGATAGTTAAGTGGGAGATTCAAAATCTGAGGCATGGATGGGAGAGTCCTGGGAAGGTTGGACAATGGGCAGTCAGCTCCCAGCCAGTGTTCTCGCAAGTTTAATGGATCTCAAGATACAAGACTTCAGTGCAAGAAAGAGGCCAGTTTTTTCTGTAAATAGGCTGAAAAGGACATTCTATACTGGTACCATATGGCCTATTTTATTATTTATTTATTTATTTTTATAATATATATCATTGCAAAAGTATACCTTATAATTAAATTGGCAATATCTATATTAATTATTAAAAAAAAAACAAAAAAACGACAAAAAAAATAAAAAAACAAAAAAAAACGTTTTTTTTACATCACTAATTGTAGGACCATTTTTTGAGTTTTGGAGGGCAGCGGTCACACCCTACTGTATATACCAGGGGTGGCCAAGTTTCCTGGACCCAAGAGCCACATACAATATTTTTTGGATGTACGAGAGCCGCAAAATATTTTTAAAAGAATTTAATTATTAAAAACATATACATACCGTATTGTTATACTCACATTATAAATTGTTTAATTACTGCTTGTAGAAGGCTTAGTTTGGGTCTTCATTTTGGCTGTTAATGCTTTAAAGTCTGGCTGATGTGATGTTAAGGCGGTATGAAGAAGCTCAATCAAGTGTTTGTTAGTGAGGTCAGCACAATGTTTTGACTTTATAAACTTCATTACTGAGAGGAGTGCTTCACAGCAATAAGTTGTCCCAAAAACTGAGAAGTTGGAAACTGGTTTTCCAGAGGTGAGGATACTTTGTCTCTGGTACTTGCTTCCAAAACAACTGCAGATAAGCTTTTATGTATCAACTGTAAACCCATGTCCTCCTGTAGCTCCAAAAGTTCTGTTTGTATTGAAGCAGCTTCCGTAACAAAAGGTGTGGTAACAGGACAGCCATCGTTGATGACATCAATCAGGAAAGGATTTACAAGAAATTTGAAGCATGGTTTTAGCTTCTTTAGTTCATCAAACCTGAACTGAAAATCATCAATCAGTCCTTCTAATTTACCAGTTGTATTCTCCCAATTTACTATCTTTTATTTCAATATGAGGAAAAGTGTTTGCTCAGTTTTTCAGGTGGGGAAAGTGGTCAAATTTTTTTTGTTACTAGATCTTTTTGGAAGAGCTTTATTTTATTCTGGAAACTGAAAACTGTCTGTGTAAGGTCAGAAATGACCATATCCTTTCCCTGAAGTGCCAAATTTAGATTTTGAAGGTGTTGTATTACATCAGTAAAAAACATCAGATCCTGCACCCATTCGTGATGATCTAGCTGTGGGTATAACTTTCCCTTTTCTTTCAAGAAATCAATGATAGGCTCCAACAGTGCAACAAACCTATTCAGGAGATTACTAGTTGATAACCACCTTACAATACAGTAGAATGAAAGGTCATCTGGCTTATCTTGAAGATCCAGCTCCTCGATAAAATTTCTGAACGCTTGGTGCGTTTTTGCATTTGAACGAATGAAATTCACAATTTCTAGAACACATTTCATAACAGTGTCATACCTAAAGTACTTGCTTACCAAATGACCATGGTGAATGATACATTGAATAAAGAAACACACAGGATACTTGGGATCATGTGTCAAGAGCCCAACTAGGCCTACATTTTGTCCTACCATAGCTGGTGCTCCATCTGTTGCAACACTGACAAATTTATTCAATGGTACTTGAGCATTTGATAATGCCTCATCAAGTGTGTTCTTTATGTCAACCCCTCTGGTGGTTTCTCTTAGGGTCATTAAGTCCAAGAGTTCTTCTTTCACATTTCCATCACCAGTATCATAATGAACAAATATTGCCAGTTGAGGGTTATATTTAATATCTGTGGATTCATCGAGGGCTAAACTGAATGCAACAGAATTCTTCAAATCACTCTGCAACGAGCATGTAATTTCAACACTGATCTTGGAAATACGTCTCTCTGTAGTGTGGCAGGAAATAGAAATACTTGCTATTTGTTCTCAAAGCTTTGTGTTATCTAGAGCGAGAATTACAGTAACATTGGCAATATTCTTCACAAATTCTCCATACTGTAGGGAAGTTGAGCACAAGCAATATTCCATGCCATAACAAAACTAGCTTCAGTAGTTAAGTCAGCTGTCTTACACAATGATGAAAGTACAGTTTGTTGGGTAACTAGGCTAGATTTCAACATTGTTAACTTAGTCTTCCACAATTCTGATTTGGGAGGAAATTCCGTAATAAAATTTTTATGGTTAGTTTCATGATGATGCTTTAAGTTACTGGCTTTAAAGTGATTGAGTGCCACATGGCAGATAAGAGACACAGGTTTCCCACCCTTAACAGTAAAGGCAAAGCTCTCCTCCCACTCCTGTTTAAAAACTATTTTATTCTTCATATTTCCATTTCTTACACTTTGTCTGCTCATTCATTTTAATGAAAAGGGGTTATAACTTTTACTTGTATACCTTTGGTTAGCATCCGCCCAAATTGTTCATTCTGACGAAGGTCAAGCTTTTCACTCCACCTTAGACCAACAGTTTAACGTGGAATCCAAACCATGCCCCATCAGCAGCCCAGCATCTTAACCACTAGGCCACCTGGGGTACCCATTTATCTACCAACCATTTTCTTTATTGTGTGGAAGGATGAACAGCTGGGTTTTGCTGCACGCTGGCTGCCATTGGGTCTCGAACCTGGGCTGATGGATTCGTAGTCAGTGACGCTAACCACTACACCATGGAGGCGCATAGCTGAGAAAAATAGCGACTATTTGATCTAAGAAGCCAATTTCAAAACATACTCGCTCATTACTGCACGTGGCCTACAGGGTAGCTCGAGGGGTACTGGACACTGTTGAGTGGTGATTGGTGTTAATTATGTAATTATCCCTCTTAGTGCCTGTCACACAAAAGAAATTGTCATACACATGACGCATTTTATTGTCAATTCAATTTTTCCTTGTTTTTTTCATGTTTTTTTATTATGTGAAAAAAAAATTATTTGCATTATGAATTTTGTCTTTTATGATAAATGCAATAAAAACCAAAATTGTCTCGTGAGCCGGGGTTTGGCCACCATTGGTATATACAGTATATTAAATGCATTACTTAAAAGTAATGAGGGAGAAAAATTCTAGCCAATTATGTCAGTTTTTAGGCATCAGCCAATGAGCATGCCACTTGCTTTCTTGATTGGGGAAATGGTGGTAGATGAACACATGCAGCTCCAGCTGAGTTAGCAAAAACACCACCTTATAATGAAATACATTTTTAATAAAGAAAGGTTTCTCAAAATGCCCAAGGTGTTTGGTAAAAGGTCTTGTTATAGTGGAGTATCATTATTGAGAGGTTTTAGTAGTTCCATAATTTTTATAACCCACAATGAAATGGTATTAATATGAATGGTTATTAGAATTTTTTTTTCTTCTGAGAGCCAGATTCAAATAACAGTGAAGGTAAAAGATCCATAAGTAAGGGTGTGTGGGGAATAAAAAAAACTCAATTTGGGTTGACTCGGCAAAAGAATCAAAACCTGACCCAAATCAGTGTGCAGTGAATTGAGCATTTTGATTCGGCTTGTTCCAATTTAGTTTAAAATATCTGGCAAGTATGGTGGATATTGGAATTTGGAACAGGGTGTGTGGAACATAATAGAGAAGGTAAAGCCTAAACTTTAAGTTACAACACAAATTGTAAACAAATTATCATAAAAAATGAAAATAAAATAGCTATGCAATGATACTCTCTTTGTAATGGTCCAACTGAAGAAGGGTGGAGATCTTCAAAATTACCAAATGAAAGACAAATTATTATAACAAATGAAAATAAAATACAGAATGATACTCTCTTCTTCCTGCAGGAAAACAGTTGAGGTTGTTAAAGTGTCACTTCTTTCATTCATTATATGATTAAATATGTTATACCGGTACTTTCATTAAGTAAATACTTTTTGTTCTTTCTTATATTTTGTGAATTAAATATGTTACACTTTCATTAAAAAATAGTTTATTACCAATTTGGGCCTATTTTATGTCTATCCTAGTTTGAGAGGAGTGAAACTGTCCATCTTTCTGAAGGTTCAGAGAAGTTTGAGGGGTTTTATTGATGAAACAAACAAACAAAATTAAGTGGCTGAATCAAATAAAAAATTGAATCAAAATGAAAAGTCCCAAATCAAACATCCTTATCAATAAGTAAGGTTCAAATAAGAGAAGTCCAGAACAAAGTCAAATCACCATAATACACAGTGGTCGGGGAACAGGGGTAAATTACCCCAAATGGGGTAAATTTAAAAATTTTGGGGGTAATGCCTGTGGTATGAGAGACACTTCCCTCAGAGCCTCAGTCGTGTGTATAGTATCATGAAACGAAGAGGTGCTTTTAGTGCTTGACACTTTGTGCTGATATTTTTTTCGTATATTTTTATTTTATTTTGTTACATAAATGTGCCATTATTCTAAATTTTAGAATATTACGAATTTATGTCCTGATTTTGATGTTGTATCAAAAATGAAACAGCATCATTTTTCCAAAACCTGAAGTGGAGATGTTTTGAATGAAATTCTTCAGTTCTTCAATCCTTTTTACTAATTTTGTTTGTGTGCTATTCTTATGCTAGCATGTGTGGCTTTTTTTATTTCTCCATAATAATGGATCCAATAAACTTTTTTTTAATTTGAATTTTTTGTATACCATATGCAACAATTTTAAGAGCAACTGGCTTGTTTTTGTTTACTTTGAAGTCTGGGAGTAATTTCATTTTACTCAAATAGATTTTTGGGTAATACCCAGAAAAGTTCCCCGACCCATGCCATAATAGAAAGGGGTCTGGAAACAAACCAAAAATGAGCCAGTACCGTAGTAAACAAATTAAATAAATTCAGTGATACCTTGGTTAACCTTGGTTAACCTTGGTTTTGTTATTTTGGAGAGATGACATGTCAGTGACCATTGGCCTATAGTTTTTTGCTTCAGATCACTCCTCCTCTATAAATATGAACTAGCTATGTTTGCTCCCTTCAGGATGCTCAGTATTTCTCCTGTGTCTAATGATCATCTCGCCCAATATTGGGGCTTAGCAATTTCATTCTTGCAGTTTTTAATCAGTGTTGTGTTCTATTTGTCTGGGCCTGCTGCTAAGTGAACTTTTAGTTTCCCTACAGCTCGCGTGATATTATCTGTTGTGAAGTCAAAGTCCATTATACTTTCCCCATATAATTCTTCTCCAAAGAACGCATTTCTATTGCATATTATTTTATCAGTTTTAAGAGATATTGAAAGTTGATTCATACTGAGCCCTTAGTATTTCAGATACTTCTTTTAGGTTATCAGTTAACATTGTTTTCATTCTTCAGAGATTCAATAGTCACCCAATTTTTCATTTTCCTTTTTTGCAAAATTATAAAAGTATTTTGAGTTAAACTTCTTCACTTCTGTAGCAGCATTGTCTTCTTTCTCTATATGGAATCAGTTAGACATGTATAATGCAATCTATGCTCTCCAGTTTGTCATTACTTTTCTGATGTCTTCACAGTTTCTTAATTTTTCATTCACTCCATTTCTCTTGTCTTCCTTTTTAGTCTCTCAAACTTGCTTCTCTTTCCTCTTTGTTTTTTTGGAATGTTTTTCCATAATTTCTAGTATCTATTCTATTGTCTTATCCCAAAAGATGCTTTCTAGTCTATTGCTTCCAAGCTGGTTATAATGCCTTCCCAATTTATAGTCTTTATTTTGAATTTGTCTCTTTCTATAGTGCATGTTCTTTTCTTCCATTGTTTTTATATTGATTGTTATTTCAGTAATGTTGTGACCTGATTTTTAGATATGTTTCTGTTATCAGTTAGGTTGCTGCTGTTTGTGAATACCAAATTTAGATAGTTGTTGTTTCTTGTATTTTCTGGTATTTCTTGTGTTAACATAAATTCATCAGCTAAAACTAGCAGCATTTTTGTCTGCTCCTGGTCTTCCCCTGTGCCTCCCTTGTTTTGGTTTATACATATATTTCTTTACATTTCATAAATGGGAAATTAAAATCACTGCAGAGAAAAATAATTGGGGAGTGTAGCTTTGATCCAGCTCCTGACCTCTGTAATTGTATCTGAGAATTTTGTACCTGGAATATTCAGGGGGTTTATATATTACAATTGCAGTAGCTATACTTTCTATTATCTGCACATATCCATTCCTGGAGACATACAGATAGTTGAAAAATGTGGATACTTGATGTTTACTTAGAGAACAGCCATTTTCTGGTTATATTTCATAGTATTTTTATAGATTTATACTGTAAATTTTATTTTATCAGGTTATAGAATAAAGATAAATAAAAGTTCAATATTGTATTTTATCATAGAATAAGGATAAATAAAAGTTTGAATATAAAAAAATATATAGTATAAAGTACAATATACAGTAGTACATAAATAAAAACAGCAAAATAATCATAGAAAATAGAAAACAATTATACAAATACTAGTGCATTGCATAGAAAAATTACCAGTACATGATGGATGTCATACAGCCAATTTTGTGCGGATAGTTCAGATAGTTGACATTTGCATATAGTCAAGAGTCAACTATAGTACAATGTTTAACTTTTGAACTTTTGCTGCTACTAATTCTATGTAATTGTTTGAATTACTTAATCATTTCTGCCATATGTTTTTCATGTGTATAAACAGCACATCCTCCTTTTGAACTTGCTATTTTGGCAGCTCAAATTATGTTAGCTGTCATTTTGTATTTCTTTTTTGTTGGTACGGTATAAGACTCAGTTTTCACACTTCGCCTGTCAGTCCTTTAGATGGGTTTCTGTGAGGTGTGTAAAGTATACCTTTGTTTCTTGCGTAAGTCCTTTCAGGTACAGTATGTGACTTCATCCAGAGAATGATTTGGTTTCAGGCCCTGTATGTTGGGTAGGATAATTTTTTTCCAATTTCAATTTCCTTTATATGTACAGTAGTTCAGATTTGTTATCCCTTAGTAGCACAATGTTTTATTGCTCTGTGATCCACTGAAAATTTTCCTTCCTTTTTTATCTGTTTAAATACATGTCATGATATTATATATCATTTCCTTCTGCATTTATTCTGTTTGGCTCTCAGGTTCATGTATTTGTTGAATAATAATTAGTAAATGAATCATGTTGGCTTTGTCTAAAAAGTTGGTTACCATATTCGATGAATTAGTGGTGAAAGATACTTTCCAACAAGCTGGAGCCCCTGCTCACAGAGTATGCCAAACTGTCACATTCCTTGAGAATGAAACACTGGATTTTATCAAACCCAATATGTGGTTGGCTAGTAGCTCCGATCTTTCACCACTAGAGTATGGTGTTTGGGAAGCCCTGAAGTACAAAGTTTACATCCCTGGTACCAATATAAGAGACATAGATGAACTACGCGAAAGAATTCTGCTCTATTGGGAGAGTGTCTCAATGATATGTAAACAGGTGTATTGATCAATAGTGTCCATGTTTGGAGGCCCACATTGAGCAGGAAGGGGGACACATTGAGCAACTTTTCAATTAAGACAAAAAAACATGCTAAGGTAAACATCTATGAAATTTGGGAGCTCTAGTCCCCTTACTTTTTTTAATGAGACAGTTTACCTCTAAGGGGACATTTTTTTACCCACCCTGTATATATATAAATATATATAAAATGAATTATAACAACAAAGTGCACACTGTATGACTATGCAGTCATAAACTGAAGGCTATTTTTCTAAGATAAGTAAATTAACATAGCTATAAAATGTTAGGCTAGTTACTAAATAGTAGTACTTACCTTACTAATTATCCTGAGTCATAATTTTCTGCTTAGTTTACATTCATACTGTTGCGGTGGGGTTACCCAATAAACCAATGAAGTTCCGAGTCAATGTGAACCACCCGACAACATTTTCATTTCATGCAATTATTTTCTACCAGTACGGGGAGAAGACTTACTTCAAAACCAAACACCCGAAGGTGGCTCATTGGCTGAGGGAGGACGGGCTTCTAACAATCCCTGATGCGGTAAACTTTCCCGGAGTCGTTGATCCCGACGCGACCCTCCAGGCGTGATCTCGTTATCCTCAGAACAGAGAAACAATGCGATTAGTTAAGTGTCCCAATGCCCACCGGACTGACCCAACCTCAGGACCTCCCAATATTCCACGAAAAAGGAAACAAAAATGCTCACCACATTCCCGATGACAATGCCGTAGCCAATCAAACTGTAACCTCAACGGGTTGGAAAAACACACTAGAGGAAAAACCATGAACAATTTTTATTGATGGGAAAGGGGAGGTTACATTCTATACAACACATGAAAGGGAGGAAAAAGTCAGAGAAGCGGGGGTTAGGCAGGGTGAAGCAACGACATTAGGGTAAGTGGGCAGACAAGCAATAAGGTATATCTTTTACAACTGTACACGCAGTGTCAATCGCAAGAGCACATTTTCATATATATGTTAACACATGGTCACAGACAACTGGACTTAGGCAAAGCAAGTGATCTATCTTCGCATTACAATGGTCAAGAGAGGCTCCTTCGGGTTACAATAAAGATGAATCAAGAAACAATGATGAGTTGCTTCCTGATTCCTTATCTTGAAACTTAAATGTCCTTCTTTTAGTGGTTTTTGTTCACATACAATAATTATACCCTAAATAACCCTGACTAGGCTAAATGGAAAGGAGGGCAAGGTGTTATTGATACCTGGCCTTAACTGATGTGCAGGTACCACCACTTAAACTTTCAGAAGGTTCTGGGATGATTGTTCGAGTTCAAGAAGTCAAACGCATTAGATGAATGTCATTTAATTTCTGTCTTTCTTAACTTCTAGCTTCAGCAACCGACATTACACGTATACCCAGTCGCACTGTGCACTTTGTTTGTTGGCCTGTTCAGATTTGGCAAGCCTACCCATTTCAGGACCCATACCGTGCATGACTTTTTTCTCACGTTGGTCCAAAAATCAAAAAACTGAAGTCAAATTAAGTTAATCAAATGGTTTAGGGCTTCTTAAACAAACACCCCTTTTTGTGTTTTGTTTTATCTTTTTATAACATTAAGCCACAATTCTGACGTTAGATTTTATGGGGGTTATGGCATTCAAACCTGTATGAGAGAGAAAGAATGAAGGTTAATACACACAACTACCATGATTTGATAATCAGTGGTCCCTACTACAATACCACTAGATGACAGCAAGTCAAGTTAACCATAGTTCTTCAGGGTACAAGAATTCATATCATTATCCATATTCATATTATTCATTATTTAATGGAATTTAAATTGTTAGTTATTTAGAATTAAGTTGAGTACAGTAGTATGGTAAGTTAGTAACATATTTTATCGTTTAAAAGTATCATGCACAAATGAATATTTTTAGTTTGTATTCCTTTAAATTGACACCCAGCAGAAGAATGTTTTAAAAATACCCAAAGTGCCCAAGCCCATTATTCTTTTTTTATTATTATTATTGCCAGTCCTGGTTGTGTCACTATATACTTCAGTAAATTTCATGATTTATAGTGGAGTTTTATGAAGGTTTTTGCAAAATGAACGTTGTATGTTATTTTGCTATAAAGACCACCACATTCTGTGAAAAAGATTTGAATGAAATGCTGCCATTGGCTTGAGTGCAGAGGTGAGGGGTTAACACTTAAAATACCCTTTGGGTAATGTGAAATGTTGTTTGGGTAATTGTAAATATGCATTCCAGTGAAAGTATTGCAAGTGCTTGAGTTTCTTTCTAAGAGGGTGGTGCATCATTATGATCAGTCATACTTCATGCACTTGGAGGCAAATAGGGGATTAAGGAGTGTGTGTTTTTATTATGAATGTTATAAATATAATGCTTAAATTAATATATTGCTTAAACCACTGTACAGTCCATGCATAGTTTGAATATTGAAGTAATATGATTAATTTTTTACAGATTTTGAATAGCTAACTTTTTTTTAATTTTTAATTTTTTTATTTTAGAAAAATTTGACTTGCAAAAATCCTCTTCCCCTTCTGCTGGCAATAATGTGAAAACATTGTGTTTGTGTGTTGAAATATGTGCCAGGTTGTATTAATTTTACCTTGTACTGCAGTGGTCAATGTGGACTACATCAGTGAAGTTAAGTAACATTGGGTCTAGAGCAGTGGTTCCCAACCTTGGGTTGTGACCCAAATCATGGTCATGGGGTTCACTATATTCATTATTTCTTAATTCAGTTTATATTTATATACATATTTAAATTTTATCATAAGCCTGAGTGTTGAGAGGTCCTGTTGGTGGCCAATTTAGGGTCACAGCAAAAAAAGATTGGGAACCACTGGTCTAGAGAATAGTTGGATGGGAGGCTGTCCTTTGTGTCCAGGTCATGTAATGCCCAATGGTTTGGATCCCATGTAAATCTGTAAGTCCCTCCATCATAAAGGCCTTAAATGTTCTGAAGGAGGTTTAACAACTCCATCAACCAACCACAGTGATCAGTGCCTGTGACTCCTACTAAAGAGGTCCTGGGTTTGAATCCTGATGAGGTTAATTTGGCATTATCTTAAATGATATTCCATCTATATATATGTTACTGGCAAACTCTGATGAGATGATAAACTGCAGATTCCCTATCGATATTTGGCAAAGACCAAAATATTCTTTTATTTCGCACTTTGTCTAAATTTTAACAGGCAATCTGAGGAATGCCTACATAGGATTAGTCAAGGTCCAAAGTAAAGTGTTATTTCGGACTTTGCCTGGCATTCAGGCAATCTGCAAAGTGCCTAATAGACAAGTTTCATTGGAATAACACACACCATCTCCAAAAACATTTTATTTTTCCATAACTTCTTGAATTTATAGGTTTCAGCCAGGTTTGGGCATACAGTTGACCTAACTGGGCCTTCAATGTTATTCTGATGTCCACCATTGAAAGCCCGGTTAGTGTTTTTTTTTTTTTAAATGGTGTGCATTAGTTCATTGATCATCCTCAGATTGCCTGTTAAGATTTAGACAAAGTGCGAAATAAAAGAATATTTCAATCTTTGTCAAATATCGATGGGGAATCCGTGGAATGCCTAGGCAATCTGTGGTTTACTGTCTTGTTGGAGTTTGCCAGTAACATATATATATGTATGGTACTGTATCCCACAAATGAAAATTCCAATTTTCAAGTATGTAGCATGGTTTTAAACAGGACTAATGACTTCACAATACTGGGTTTAAAAGTAAAAATTTTACCTGTAAAGTAGGCTGGTAAGGTCACACTCACTGTATCATATTCTTTTGATTAACTGAGCTGTTATTGATGTATTTGTTCATAAGCAAAGATAACAAATGAAAGTAGCGATGCCTTCCATTTATGTTTTCAAGTATGAAGTTTCTTCAGTGAAGGGAAGGGATTCTTGGTGCTATATTAAAATTGCCAGTAATCTTTAATGTAAAAATCATGTTAAGCAATGTGCAGAGTAGTAGTACGAGATTTCAATAGGAAACTATTAATTTGCCCAGATCATTCAATATTTGGAACTATCAACTACAAAACTATTTTTCCAGTTTGTACCCTCCTACTCACGTATATGATCTATACAAAATTGCCAAAAGAATATTTATGATACATATTTATGAAATGAAGTTAGGGTATATCACTATACCAGTTCCACTTTAAAAAAGTCTGAAGGTGATAGACTTCTTTTGATGGATAGACTGGTTGTGGGTATCTTGAAATCTTTGTGCAGAGTGCGCTTTTGAAAGTAGAAAGATGTCTCTTGTACTGATTTTAACACCCCCTTGCAACATCTAAGGTCATGTGATGGAGGGGACCTACAGCTTTACATGGGATCCAAACTATGGGTCAGTGGGTCACTAAAAAATTAGGACACGAAAAGATGGTCTCCCATCAAGTTTCTCTCCAGACCCATTGTCACTTAATTTGCTGATTGATGGGAAGTGGTGATACATCAGCCATGACATATAACCCTCATTTGTCCTGTGTAGACATTAGATTTCTAACTGTATCTTCCAAAAATGTTAGATCTGTTTTGAAGAAATACTCGTTGGAAATTGTTTCATATATTATTGGTAACTCACTTTTTCATAAACATTGTATGCATGTTATTTTCTTGCCAATGTCTTACCAGTTCCTCATTCATAATTCCAAATCCATGGGCCTGTGTTCAATTTGGTTTCTGATACATTTACATCTGCAGTGACTGGGAAGGAACTCCCTGACTCTTCCATTTCAGGAACATTTGAATCTGAATGAAAAGACTGTTCTTTGATGTAGGTTCCTATTCCTGAAATCAACACTCGTAACCCCACTTACAGAAATGCAAAGTGACAGATGATTATCAGGCCTATACACCTGAGTTGGATTGAGGGAAGGTACCCCTGCTATTGGCAGACCTGGAGTCAATTCAATTTTATCAATTCCAATTCAATTACAATTTGCAGGTTTATATCAAAGATAATTTCCAATTCAATTCAAATTAGTGTTGAAAAGATGCATCAATTCAAATTCAATTCAAATTATTTTATTTCAATTCAAATTACATTCGCAATTCATTTAATGACAAAATATAATAAAAATTGCATGTTGCTAATAGTATTTGACTGCTTCAACTACATCACTAAATGATGCTATACTAATTCACAGACAATCTGTTTTAACTTACTGGGATCAGACTGATTATGGCAAATGGTCATCAGTTCCTCAAATTGCTCCTCTGGTCTAAACACTTTTCCTGCAAAGTGGTCAACCAACATTTTTTTCACAAGCTGTACTTTGAGTGTAAAAGAGCTGCATGCGGATTGTGTGCCACAGTTGGTCATGCCTGATATGATGTGTCTTGAGATAAAAAGCTATGGAACCTTGAAGCTCCAGTATTTTTCAATGTATGCTCATTGTCCTATAGTTGTATACAGATGTTCTTGCATGGGAATGGGTATTCTGATACTGTGGGAAGGCACAGGTTTTTATAAATTTAGCCATTTTATATATTATTAATTAATAATAATGATTTATATTTTATTTTTCAAATATTTTAGAATTGCTATTTATAATCATATAAACTAGAATAACACACGACAGTAAATTTGATTCAGTATTAAAAGTTTTTGAATTATTAAACATATTTCATAATCCCATTTCTAAGTTTATGAGAGATGCATTGACTTGTGATTTAGAAAAAAGTCTGTAATTTTATTTTTAATTTTAAAAATTGATCAGTTCAACTCAATTCATGAACATCAATTCCTATTCAATGTTTTAATTTCTATCAGTTCAATTCAATTCAAATTCACTCAGTTTTTTCATCAATTCAAATTCAATTCCAATTCATTTCAAAATTGAGCCCAGGTCTGGCTATAGGCTAGTCATCATCAGTCGTAATTGAGGTGGCATCTAAAGTGCAAGCAACGGTGTCAGTAACCATTTGAAATTATCTAATTCCTCCTCCCAGATGCCAGGCAGTAATCCATGTATTAAAATTTTTAATCAGTTATTACTCGGAATGTAATTTTAAAGAATTTTATGCATCATACCATAACAAAGTAATTAAAGCTAAATAATTATCTAAAATCCTGTTCCCATTTTCTTTTAATTTTTATTTTTAAGCTTTTAAATGACTGAGTTTGATAAATGGTCGCTCCTACTATTACGTTTCTTTGTTGTGAAGTGAATGTAATGTGGCATGCGTTTCCTATGGTTCGGAAGGCTTCTCCTACGAGTTTGTGTTCGTGCAATAAAATTATTTAATTGTTCGTGTTCTTCTTTTCTTCTATTTGGCTTCAAAGACGGCTTCTAATGTGGCCAAAGGTTGTGCGAGTGTTATTTATTTCCTTGTAAAATTGTAATAAGTGTTTTTAAAAAATGTAATAAGTCGTAATTTCGCTAATAGATGGGACATGTGTAACTGTATCATGAGCTTTCCCCTCTTTAGGGTCAATAAACCTTTCGGCTTTCCTAATTTTTATGTCATCGTCCGTGATGTTTTTGCGCAAGAAATGCTGTTCTAGAGACTCAATCCGAGTTCTTACGAGCGATTCAACGAAGTTATTGTCTATTGTTCCCTTAAAAATTAGTACAGTATGGGGAAGGTTTACAAATCTACCTAAATTAATGTATCTTGACAAGGTCGCCAGTTGTTAACCCTTCGTCTCTATAGCCTTGGGTGGTTTGAGGTTGACGGGGGTTCTGGTTAGATGGCAGCAACGGATTTCTTACTCTGGGGTAGCTGGTACCATGTAGGGAATCGCAGTAGTTTCTCTTATACTACACTCCGATTTCTTCTGGTTGCGGATCGGAGGATTCTGTGAAACGTGCTAAATTATCTAATGGTTCCCCGATTCTTCTTGTAACGTATCGAGAAATTATTATTTTCTATTTTAAGACTAACTTCTCTGAAGAAAGCAGGGCTTAAAGGAGAAGACAAAGATCTTCTCATACTGTAGTTTACTGCTTCTAAAATGTTACGGGTAATGCTTCAGCCTCTAGGTCAGACCAGACAGAATGAGAATGAATAATTTGAAAGATTACACGAGTTTATATACAAAAAATATGGTGACATCAGTATTATTTAATGTTGACCGGCTTTTTTTAATTCTCAACAGGCTGAATTCTTTTGAAAGATATTTGAAGATTAAGGCACATTTTTCTTAAACGCAGTATATTGACAGATCTGATGTTATCATGATTTGCCGAGTTAACTAAAAATGGAATTGAAATATGCATTTTATTATGAATTAAAATTAAACACGCATTTCAGCCAAAATTAAATACTTAAAATTTAAAATTACTGTAAGTGTTAATTTAGAGTTTCAGCAAGATATGACTTCATCTTTGACAACTAAGAGAGTGTGTATGAAAAAAATTAACATTGCAGAATTTAATACGATTGCATGATTAAGCTTAATCTAAAAAATGATGAGGTAATTTAAAAAAAAAGAAATATTTCATCAATTACTTAGCAAACTTAAAATAGAAAAAATTCAAAATTTATTTATTTTTCCAAAATCTGCGTGAATATTATGTACAGTAAGTAGCATGTCATGCTAGTTTGGACCTTCTATGCAGAAATGAATGTTTGAATTATTAATTTTTACACACTATATATATATATAAACCTTGGTTTGGCTTGGCTTCCGCCCGAATTTTTCATTCTGACGAAGGTCAAGCTTGTCACTCCACCTTAGACCTACAGTTTAACGTGGAGTCCTAACCATGCTCCACCAGCAGCCCAGCGTCTTAACCACTAGGCTACCCAGGGTACCCATTTATCTACCAGCCGATGGATTCGTAGTCAGAGACGCTAACTGTTGTACTACCGAGCGCATATATATATATATATATATTTGTCCACAAAAGAATCCGACAAATTTCTTATATATGTACAGGGTGTTTATAAAGTCCCTATCTATTTCAGTGAAAACGTAGCAAAAAGGGTAAAATTCAATAACAATATAATAGAAAGCATACATTTAATGAATACTTAAGCATATGATTCTACATGAGCACTATCAGTATCTCTACAGAGTTCGAATCTGTCAGCAGCATTGCGGAACACATTTTGGAGCATGACGGGGGTTATTTTTGTAACTGCTGTTACGATACGAGCACGTAAATGTCCCAGCTTCATTCAGATGGCATTTTAAATACCGTCGTCTTTCAACAAGATGGGGTACCTTGTCATTACGCAAATATTGTTTTGAAGTATCTAAATGAAAGGTTTCCAAATCGGTGGATCGAACGTGGAGGCAACAGGCCCTGGGCGGCTCGATCTCCTGACCTAACGCCCTTGGATTTCTTTGCATGGGGCTTTATCAAATCAAACGTCTATCAAACGAGGGTTACAGATCTGCAAGATTTACGTGCTCGTATCGTAACAGCAGTTACAAAAATAACCCCTGTCATGCTCGAAAATGTGTTCCGCAATGCTGCTGACAGATTCGAACTCTGTAGAGATACTGATGGTGCTCATGTAGAATCATATGCTTAAGTATTCGTTAAATGTATGCCTTCTATTATATTGTTATTGAATTTTACCCTTTTTGCTACGTTTTCACTGAAATAGATAGGGACTTTATAAACACCCTGTACTGTATATTTAGTTAGTTACTTGGTTTGACTGCAGAGGCTATGAGTGAGGTCGTGACGTACCACAGTTCTTCATTTGTTAGTAGTAGTAGTAGTTGATATGGAAGCTCACTGAGAAATTTCGAGTCTCATGCAGATTACCCACTCCATCACAGTAGCCCTTCACCCGCCCATGCGCGCACGTGGAGTGGAACCGATCATTAGTGTTGTTTAGACGTAATTACCAAGAAGGGTTGATTCACGATGGTGTCTTAGTTCTGCGTTGTGCGAGCGCGCATGCAGATCGAGAATAAGAAACGGTGTAGAGGCACACGGGTCTTCGGTCGGTGCCTGAGTGAGAGAACTCCTCGCTCGCCACGGGGTCACTCTCCCTTCCCTCCCCCTCTCTCTCTCTCTCTCTCTCTCTCTCTCTCTCTCTCACACTCACTCTCACTTTCAGTCGCTTTTGAAATCGTGGTGAGTGCACAACTCGTTCGTTCGCCTGGCACAAGGAAGCGATATATTTCACGTTTGCTTCCTTCTTTTTTTCAGTTCCTTGCTTCGTTTTTTTGCCTTCATTGGATTTACTTTCCGTTTCAGTTTCGCTTTCCGGAACCGTTAAGGCGCTTCAACGAGGAAACAGCGTCGAAAAAATCGTCTTGCAATGCACCTTCTGAAGCGAGATAAAGGTAGGCGCATCTATAGCCTGTTGGGCTCTGCTTTAATACGGTATAGCGGCATTTTGGGGCTCGCAGTTAGAAATCTGCATTCCTCCCGTCTTCCTTTTCCGTATTAGAAGTCTCGCCTTGTAGTCACTGTAGAGCTTAGTAAAGTCTATAAATTCGAAGCAGCAGGGGCAGTAGCAACAGCAACAGCAACAACAGCAGCAGGAGAGGAGGAGGAGGAGGAGAGTAGAGGTGGGGAGGGTGGGGATGGGGATGAAATTCGTGTAAAGGCTGTTGTTGAAGCTGAACTCTCCATTTTGACACTTTTTTTTTTCATCATTTTTATAGACACCACAAGCTTTCTTTTCTCGTTCGCATTACCCATAGCATTACCCCAAGCATTACATTAATAGTAATCCAGTAAGAGCGTTATCTTAATTTTAAGATAATTTCATAATTTGATTACTGATTCTCCCTGTTCTTTACAGGTTGAATAAAAATGTGCATTTTTAAACTCCTTTTCAACTTTTTTTTTTTTTTTTTTGCTCGAGCTTTTGTGTATATATACAGGGTGAGTCAGAAGTTCTGCCTTATAAGATATCATAAATTTAAGTTTATATATTTATTTTGTATTTCCTTACAAACATTTTACGTACAGTAAACAAATGATAAATATAAAAGGCGTTCGAATTGTGCAAAAGGATTATTAATTCTTCATTTTCGTGCGTTGATTTCGCCATTCGTAGGAAGGGGTGAGAATTAAATTCAATATAAATAACAAATTCAAAATCAAATTCATAAATTTACTAATTATATATTATTATACTCTGAGGCAGGACTTCTGAATCACCCTGTATGTGCGACCTTCAGTAATAAGCTTGTTGCTTAGAAATGAGGTGTTGCTCGAACAATTTGAGGTAATTACATTTATTTAGTAATAATTACGTTGTGTGTGTGAGTGATCAAATTACTCATGAAATATTAGCGAGTGTTCTCTTCGTTATGATTCAATCAAATAATGACGTTATTCTCCTTTAACGTAAACTAAATTGGCTATTCACGCGAATTGCACGAATAATCTAACTTGTGTTCCACATTGGAAATTAAATTAGTGAATATATATATATATATATATATATAATATATATATATATATATTATATATATATATATATATATATATACAGGCGTCCCAAAAAAATGTATACACACTTTAAATAATTATAAAGGCAGTGTTTATTAAAATACATTTCATTTTCAAAATGTAATAGAATCTACAGACATTATTTAATTGTTTTGTCAACTCCTGTTTTTAAACTGACGTCCGTTCTGGTCCAGGCACTGCTGATAACGCGAAGCAATGGAATCGCAAACATCACGAAACATTTCGTTTGGTATTTGTGTGCATTCTCGTTCAATGGCTGCTCTCAATTCAGCGACTGTTGCAGGTTTTATAGCGTAGACTTTGTCTTTTAAGTATCCCCATAAAAAAAAAGTCTAGTGGTGTGAGGTCTGGTGAACGCGGAGGGTATTCTACGAAACCCCTTCGTCCAATCCAGATCCACATCGTGCCAAGTACCACTCGCAATACTCCACTCTTCGGTCCGGATCATCTTCATTAATAGCATGGACTAATCTTGGAATGTAACTTTTCCATTGACAGCTCTTCAAAATGCGTTGGACAGACGATTCTGAAATTCCTACCTCACGACTCGCTTGCGGCACAGATTTTCTTGGACTTTGGTGATACGTTTCCAGTAGTCTTTCTTGCTTTGTGGGGCTTGTCGATGTCCGTGGTCTTCCGGAACGCTTCTTGTGGACATTCTGAACAGTTCCATCGGCTTCAAACTTATCTCTAATTCGAGTGATGGTAAGTCGCGTTGGTGGATCTGTTTGAAACTCCCCCTAAACTGTCTTTGCACTTCAACTGCGTTTTCACACTTCCAGTAGCATTTTAGAATGAATTTCCTTTGTTCAAAGCTTAGTCTGACTGCCATTATTAATTCTAATGGGTTTAACTTGGAAAGAAAGAAACATCAATTGAGCTATCAGCTGTTAAAGTGTGTATACATTTTTTTGGGACGCCCTGTATATATATAATATATATATATATATATATATATATATATATATATATATATATATATTATATATAGATATATATAATATATATATAATATAATATAATATAATCTCGGCCAAAGGTTTGTTCTTAGGAAATCTGAGCCTCAGGATGAATAAGAAAAAACCCATATATTTATCATTCTTATTGTAAACAAACGTTTCGGAAATACACTTCCATCTTCAGTGCTAAAAATTACAGATATAATAAATTAAACATTAAAATGTGGTAAAACATTAATCAAATTTCTGATTGAATAAAGAGGATAAAATAAGCTTTAAAATATTATAAAACGTTAAAACAAGGTTAAGAAATATACAATAAAAATTTTCATTAATCTTTGGTGTGTATATATACGTTCGCCGTCCATCTTGCTCCTGAAGAATCATGCACCCAGATCTATAAAGACGGGAGTGCCTGCAATGCAAACTGACATAGTTTCGAAGATGGTTATGAATCCGACTGTTTATTTCATAATAACACGAGGCAGTGGTGCTTTCAGTTGGTTTGGAGCATCGTTAGTACGTTCACCCTATATGTACTTGGCAATGATGTAGCGAGCTGTTCGTATCGTGAATGGGTGTATGGCTGGAGCGGTGCTTTGTGAAACAATTAAATTTTTCTTTTAACTCGCACCTAAGCTATCAACACGAGTGTGTCGAGTGTTGAGAATAAGTATACTGTAGATTGATAGATGGCCAGGAGTGTCGTCGCTCGAAACATCTTTGTTGGGACAAAATAATAATGTTCATTTCGTGTGTTTAATTATTGATGGCCATAAATAATTGTTCGAAATTTAAAGCCCTAGGTAGAAGCATCATTTATTTATTTATTTAATTTTATATATATACATATACAGGGTGGTCCAGAAGTCCTGCCTCAATTTAGTGAATAAGTTAATACTACATAGAATATATTCCAACAATACCTCATATATATATATATATATATATATATATATATATATATATATATATAGTGGACCTAGTTTTAGCCGTTTAAGGTGATAATGATTTAATTGTATGTTAGTGATTAATTGATGCAATGACTGATTGCTTATTAATGAAAGGTTGGGTTAATAATTTATGATGTCATACAGTATCACCGATTGGAATAAGTGGTTATTTGATTAGGCCCACCATACTATTGGAAGTGACCGAAAAGGCAGCGAGGTCACCAGCTTGGTTTACACCCAAGCAAATTAATATTAAGGTTATAAAAGACACCTTATAGTTTGTTTTGTATTTTATTATGAAAATAAAGCCGTTATTTATTCACTGTGATATAACAAAGAATTGACAGTAATTAATTGGTAGTTTTACGTTATGCTTATGACATAGACTTCGCTAATAAGATGAAATGTTAATAGCTTAATTGACATGTAATAAGTAATGTACTTATTGATGGTATGTAAACAGGGCCGGATTTAGGAGTGGGCAAAGTGGGCAGCTGCCCATGGGCCTCCACATCTTGGGGGCCTCCACATCTTGGGGGCCTCCACATATTGACAAGCCATTATCAAAATAGAAAAAACCCCGAAACTAG